>ML798112.1:383406-400631 GCA_009831015.1 Picea engelmannii
TAAATAAGGGTCGAGGGTATGAAAAACCCTAGCTTGGATATTATTGTAACAGAGCGCTGCTCAACTGGAGGTTGCCCCCTCGAAGAGGCCTGTGAACATTGCTATCTGATTCAAAGTGCTATTTCTATTGCTATTTCGTATATCATTTCTGTGTATTGTGAAGATTATGCTGGATATTTTACTGTTATTCTGTCATTTTTAGCATTTCATTTATGTTCTGCATATTTTATATATCTGGTATCTTGCATACTAGCAAACCTTGCTTGCATATTATATGGCCTAATAGTATCCCAAAAGGTGCTTCGAATATGCACTTCTTGATATTTAACGATATCTGGCACTGCCTGCATCTTTCTAACATCAGCCATAAGACTTTGACATGTTCCTTCAATAGGCTATAGACTGTCCAAACGTCCAGGTATACTTCTAGAAACTGTTGGATAAATTCTTTAAATGCAGTTATGACTACTCTGGAAAATATTGTTGGTGCATTCTTCAATCCAAACGGCATGACTGTATATTGGTATGATCCCCATTCCATGGAAAAAGTGGTCTTGTATCTGTCTTCCAGTGCTATCTTGATCTGATGGTATCCTGAGAATCCGTTGGTGAATGAATAATCTTCATGTCCTCCTACATTCTCCAAGACTTCATCTATGAATGAGGTAGGGAACGGGTCATGTAAGCATGCATTGTTCAACTTTCTCAAGTCAATGCATATTCTTGTCCCCCCTTTTTTCTTCTCCTGAGCTACCATCGGGCTTATCCATTCAAATTCTTCTACAAGTTCTATGATTCCAACCTCCAACATCCTATCAATCTCATCTTTTACTTTTTTCTTATATATTGGGTTTAGTCTATATGGTCATTGTTTAATTGGTCTTGCCTCAACTCTTAGCAGTATTTTCATTTCACCTAGCTCTCCCGCTATGCCTTTCATTTCTGTGAACATTGTTGGGAACAAGTCACTCTACTCGCACAACAACTCTTTTATACTTTCTATTGTTTTCTCATCCCAATAGTCGCCAATGTTGGCCATTTTGGGATTCTCCACTGTCCCGATGCTAACTTTCTTCAACTTGATTGGTGCAGAAATCACTTTTGATTCCAAAGGTGGACCTTCCACTTCTCTCTCGCCTTCAACTTCCTCAATATGAATATCACGTGGGTCATATTCATCTGGTACTTCTTCCTACACATGGTAGCATGATAGTATTTCTTTCACTGTCTGTCTGTTTTGTTGTTGTTCATCTGTTATAAGTTCAACTTTTGGTTCCTTAATAAATATCACCCCTCTTATTTTTTTAAGTGATGCATCTATGTTGGGGTTCTCATGCTCAAATGAGAAAGTGACTGTAAATTTATGTTGGAGTATTTTCCATCTCGTAGTTCCTCTGCGCAGTTCTTAGTTTGTATACCAGTTTGTTGGGATGCCCTCTAATGTGTTTACAAAATGGTGAGGCCATTCCTCCGGTGGTGTCATTTTCCACAATGCTCTGCCCTTCTCCAAGTGTCTTGTTGGTTCCCCTTGTCCATCATATTTATGTCAATGGTTTCTTCCTTGTTCTGCACCAAACCTAATGTGTGGTAACCACTTACATTGGTACTAGTCCTTGATTGTTTCTTTGTGCACGCCCCACCATCTCGCAGGTGTCGCCTTGAGTGCTATATCTAGTACTAAGAGTCTCTAATTTTATAACACTTCATCTTCATAGCGTGTCAAGAATTCTTCTAGATCATTCTCCCCATGGAATCTGGGTGGTTCCCTTATCTCTGTACCTACCCATCTTACCGCATGGTCTATTATTGTGCATCTTCTTATGGAAACTTCGTGTAACCTTTGTTGTCAATTCTCTAAGCCCATATCTGAGGCTGACGCACATGAGGTGATGCTTCGCCAACTTAGTATCCCATCTACAGTTGGGTTTACGTAATCCTCATCTCACACAGTTTTTCTATACAACTGGCTAATTTCCTCCAGGTCCAAACAAGTAGGCTCTACGAAACTTTCCCCTTACGATGGGTCTAATGATGCAATGACCCTGTATTCTCCTAAATCGAAGGTCATTTTCTGCATATTTAAGTTGATTATGGCCTGGTTATCAAACACCCAATCCAAATCGAGAAATGATGGATAAGGTTTTGTGTCGTCCACTATTTATAATACTTCAAAGTTGTCTTTAGTCCGCACTCCATCCAGGTCTACTGTCACTCCTTTTAGTATTCCAATTGGTAGAACTTTGTGTTGATTTGCTAGTTTCAGCTGAACCGAATATCCTAATGTGGGATCTCCCATACATTTCCATGTCTTCTTGGGTAATACATTGACTTCGGATCCTAAATCCAGTATAATATATCCCATGTTGAAATATCCAATGTTGGAATTCAGCCTGAACTCCCTACTTGTTCTCCTCCTTGTATGTAGGTGATTGACTGTTTTTTGTTCTAGCTTTCCTTCTGCCTCTATGCTACATATTTCTAGCATATTTTGTAATACTTTGATAGAGGATGGATCATTTAGTAATTTTACACATGATTGCAAAAAGACTTTGATCGTACTTACTTGTCCCAGGGGCTGCGTTTCTTTGGTATGATCCAACGATGGAGGCATATTGTACTCTGGTACTTCCTTACTATGTTGCATGGTTGATGTCGACGCAATGTATGGCTTCAAAAATTATTTTCTAGCTTTCTTAAATATCTCCTCGTTTTGCGCATCAAACTACTTCCTTGGTTTGACATTCTTCTTCACCCATTGGTGTTGTGATGGATCTTATCATACTGCGTCATTTCCTATTTTATCTCATCTGCATGTAACTACGTTGATGTTTCTTCCTTCATCCCTCGCTTCTGTTTAAATCCACTGAACATTCTGATTGTTTTGATTCCTCTTTTCCCGGATCTTCCCTAATAGCGTAGGACATTCTTCCGTGTCATGATCCGATGCGTGACAATACATACATGTCACTGGTGGAAGTGGAAATTCTCTTGCATAGTGTCTTGGTTGTTGACAATTGTGACATACCACTGGTCCTCTACCTCTTCCAAAGCCTCCTCTTTCTCTTCCTCTGCCTTTGTAGCTAGCTCAATCCCCTCATGGTGCGTTATACTGAGGTGCTTGGTTATATTGTGCAGTATTATAGTGTGGCTATGCAATGTTATATTGTGGCTATGCAGTGTTGTATGGTTGTTGCGCAGTGTTGTATGGTTGTTGCATAATGTTGTACTAGGTTAGTATTTGATTAAACTAGGGTGTGGCTTGCCCAGTCATCATTTATTCCTATACCCGATATGCATATGATGTTCTCTCTCTCATCAACTCCATGGTTCTACAATCTTTGTCGTCATGACCTATTGACTTGCACAAGTTGCAATACGAGCTCTTCGACATTGTTTGGTACTTCTGCATCATTGGGCAGTAAAATGGATCGTGACCCTGTTTCATACAGATCTCGCACCATAGTCCTCTTGTTGGTAATGGATTTGGAATTCCTATTTCCATGTATTGCGCGAATGTTGGACATTCGTTCTTATGGTGTCCTGTTGTCCTACATGTGGTACACCAAACGACTTCCCTTTTGTCCTTGTTTTTGTTCTGGTTTAGTTGGCATGTTAAGTTCTTCATATCCTCCTTTAGCTCCTCGATGGCTGGATCTATCTTCTAATATTGGCTCTCTTCCAGTTGTAGGGATGCTTGAAGAGCCTCTGCATGTGTCTAAAACTTATGTTGATGCAATGGATATTTCAAGTGTGGTAACAGTGAATTGACAAACAGATGCATATGTTGCATATCTATCATGACATATTTCAGCTTTCCTTTTAGTTGCTTGAATCTCTGGTCAATCTCCCATATGGATTCAACTAGTTTTTGTCTAATATCTATCATCTCGTTCATGTATTGGTCCTCTGAACTTGGCTTTTGGAACTCATTTATCAACAACTTCTTGATATCTCCAATCGTTTTGGTTGTCCCTGGTGGACTATTTGTAGCTAAACTCATATACCAATCTAGTGCGTGATATCTTAATGTGATAGCTAATTGTGAAAGTTTAGTGTCCTCTTATGTGATATGTTTTGCTTCCTAAATATTTTCATAGATAAACAGGTGCTTCTTCAGGTCCTTCAACGCTTCTCCTTTGAATTCTGGTAACCTGGTGGTTGGGTCATGTCCCGCCATCTTAAATGTTGAACTAGTACCTCCGCACAGTGTAGATATTTGACTACTACTTTCGGAACTGGCTCCCCGGTTGTTGTTCCTTGTGTAGATGTACTTTCTTATATCTTCCTTCTACCGAAATTCGGTTGTCTAAACGATGGTGTTTTTCTTGGTGTATTAGTCGCACATGGGTTTATGGGTTCCACACTGACACTGATATGGATAGGAGTGTTTCCTTCTACTTCCTCTCTTGGACCTCTCGTCTTCCTCTCATATGTCACACGCAGGATTTCCTCAATATTCTCCACAACCCAGAGATCCTCTACCTCCTCTTCATCACTTTCCAAGCCTTCCCTCATGGCTATGGCTCTCTTCTTGGTGTTCACCTTGTATTGGTAGGGTACTCCACTGCATGTCCTTCTAGTTGTCACCATGATCTGCTTGATCTGGTTGTCTTCCATCATAATTGGGTCCAAGGCCTTCTCCTTCTTTCATTTATCCCTTCTCCTTCCATTTCTCCTTTTCCTATCAGTGCTTCACCCCTTCCCCCATGCACACAGGGACGTTTAGTTGTCTGACTCCATTGTCATTACACCTTTGTTATATAGCAATATCTTAATGGAAGTATATAATGATCTAAGATACCTACCTCGAGATCCCTTTAATAATTCTTGTTCACCTGTGTTGTACGACTTTGTTGTATCTACTGCAAACTCTGTGATAAATCTGACAATAATGTTGTCTAACCAGAAATATATTGTGCGCGTAAACTTATTATCAAAGTGTTGTAGCTACACGATCTCTTCAAGATTCCACTCTAGCTATCTGATTTGATTCATTGGATGGTTGTATTTCAATCTTTTGATCCACTCCTGCAATATGTGTGGGAAATCACTGAAAAATACTTCATTCAAGTCGGCGAATACGTACTTGTCCAGATACTTGTGTAGCGTTAACTTTGGGTTTCAATTATATTTCTACACAAACTCTAGCTCCTTTGTATTCAACCAACTATTGATCTATGCCTTCGTGGGATTCCATGGTCTCAACATCCCATTTTAGCTTCACATTCTCTCACCTTCTTGTCATCCGATCCCGTATTCTTTTTACACATCTTCCGCAGATCTCATATGCTCAATCCCATTTCCTTCCAATCAAACAACAATGGAAACATTTGTTCGTTTTCATTCCCTTTTATCTATTTACCATTACATATTGACCCTGGTTCATAACTAAGAATCTTCCCAAAAAAATCCCTTAAAGACTATTGTCCCCTCTAGTCACCTAGAAGGAAATGGAGTACACAAAGTGTACTATGCAGTCTCACCAGAGATAGCTTTATGGGTGGCTGCAATACTTAGGTGTTTGCAACCTGAGACTGAGCAAGATCTGCACCTTAACCTTTATTCAGTTCATTTAACATCTAGTATAAATTTCACTCTATGCATGCATGTAGTACATCATATTTACTTAGTCACTTCATTCATTCAACATTCATCAACTAATCAGATGAAAAAACACATTCATTCAGTCACATAACACAATGTTATCATGGTTCACCCCCTCCTGGGCTACATCCACAAAGATCTAGCTCTAATTCTTTTATTATAGTTTGGAAATCTCCATGTTGCTCATGGTTACAATCTTAGTTCTTCTATCTTCCCACAGGCTCCTCGATCCCTGCAAGGCTGACTAGATCGCACCAGGCTCCTCATCCTGTGATCTAACCCTCAGGATCGATTTTCTCATGCCCTTTCTATCTCCCTAGTAACTCGTACCATCCTTACAGTTCTCTTCCTTTCTTCGTATATCTCCTCTTTTTTCTCCCTCCTCCTCTCTAGCTCTATGTATATATCTCTTATATTTATCTTCGGCTCACCAACCATTACAATGTATTACAAAAACCCTAACCATAGCATCATTAGGTCTTCCATGCATGCGTGTGTGCTTCTTTTCCTTCCAGCTGTCTCTTTCCTCTTGCATGCTTCTCTTCCAAAAATAGCCTTTTTTTCTGATTCAGCCTGCCTCCAAAATACATCAATTGGGATTTGTTAAGAATGACTCTTATTCAAACAGGATTTAGTATTCTATTCACAAACTGGATCCTGAGTTGTGTGACCAGCGCAAACTTCGCAATCCTTATAAACGTGGAGAATTCACCAATGTTTCAGAGTGGAAGAGGCCTAATGCAAGGTTGTTCATTATCACCTCTGTTATTCATTTTAATCATGGAAGGACTTAGCCTTCTTTTAAACAAAGGAAAGAATGAAGGAAAGTTGTCAGGGGTAAAGGTCTCCAGATTATTTAAGATTCTACATTTGTTTTTTGTGGATGACGTGATTATTATGAAAAAACATATGTTGATGAGTGGAAAGAGATAAAAGAGGTCCTACTGATTTTATGTAGTTCCTTTGGTCTGCTAATAAACTAGACAAAATCTACCTTATACTTTGTTGGAATCCAAGGGGAGACATTAGGAAAATTAAAGAAAATTTTCCCTTATAATTTTGATGATCTAGCAAAGGGTTTTCGATATCTCGAATACTTCTTAAAGGCAGATGCATACAAGAATGTGGACTGGAGACGGCTCCTTATAAAGATTGAAAAAAAGGATTGGGATGTGGTCTAATAGATGGATGTCACTGGGTGGCCGCTACACACTAGTCAAATATATTCTTGAAGGAAAACATGTCTATTAGATGGCATTGGTTTCCATACCAACATCAATTTTGGATAAGACAAGGAAATGAATGTTTAGTTTTCTTTGGTCGGGTAACGTCGGGAAAAAGCATATGAATTTATATAGCTAGGAAGTTTTAGAAAAGCAAAAACATTTGGGAGGATGGGGGATAAGAAACATTTTCCTTTTTAAAAGATCCTTGGTTGCAAACTCTTTGTGGCGAGTCCTGATGAAGGATGGAGTTTGGAATAAGGTGATAAAATAAAAATATCTACCTCATTGCTTGGTAGTCACTTGGTTTAGATCGAATTCATCCAGAACATCGTCTGCTTCTCATCCTTTGAAGAACCTTCTAAAGTCCTTGAATTTGATTACTCATTGGAAGAGCTGGAGCCCGGGGTCTAGTCACTCGGTTTTGTTAGGATTGGACAAAATTTTGGGCCTGGGGATTTCATCCTATTCATATCATCAACTTATTTCTGAGATGAAAAAAAATAACATGGTTTACCTCTACCAGAATATAGGAAAAAGAAGATTGGGTATTTTGTCATAACATTGGAAAACTAGTGAGGAGATCGGCCTCAGTGGAAACTTGGCAGTGGAATGGGATGCTTATTGTAGGGAATTAATTAGAGTGGGAGTGCAGTTACAGAATCAAGAGGATGAGCTTATTTGGACTGGGAGAGACAGATCAGGTAGCCTTACTACAAAAAATATATATTGTGCGATTGCAAAAAAGAAGTGGCAGTATGTTATTGGGGGTTGGAGGAGACATATGTAGAATTGGGATATGGAAAAAAAAAAATTACTCACATGGTTATGCATTGACAATAAAATTTTAACTTAGGATACCTTGCAAAGAAAAGGTTGGGAAGGCCCAAACATATGCCATATGTGCTCAAAAGCCGCAAAATTGGTGTATCATTTATTTGTAAATTGCAACTTCTTTCAGGATGTTTGGAATAGGATAAAAAGGGAGCTAAAAATTATGACTGCCTAGGACAGAAGCTCATTAATTGGTTGCTATGAAAACTAGGTTAGGAAGGAATTTTATTTCATTACCCTCCCATCCCTTTTATGCTAGTTTGTTTGGTTGGAGCGGAATAAAAAAAAAAATCGAGGGTAGGAATCCTTCTACTTTTTCTGTTGTTTTTAAAATTCAGGCAAACTTAGCACTTCGGACAACTAAAATGAATAATTTTGTCCCTCGTTTAGTTCAGATACCAAGTTTATCTACTCCAACAGTTAGTTGGTTTGATGGAGAAACGTAGTTAAGTGATCATAGGAATGGGGCACGGGGATTGATAAGGATCAGTAAAAATTCAATTTATAAGTGGACTTTTAATTGCGGCATTGGGAAAAACACCAAGGAAGATATGCTAGGAGCATGGGTGACACATATCTTGGTTGTGCGTTTGAATATTGAAGTCATCCAGGTAATTGGTGACTCAAAGATTATTTTTGACTGGCTGAAGGATAGAGAAATGTTACAGGTTTCCTCTTTGATGGGGTGGACGGACAGAATCATCAAGCTCAAAAAATCTTTTAGGGAGATCAATTACACACATGTTTATAGGGAGCTAAACAAGGAATCAAATTCTCTCTCAAAAAAGGATTTGACGACGACCGAAGGAAGGATAGAATACAATATGTGGGTTGATGGAAATGAGGGCCCTACCCTCTATTTTATTCTTTTTTAAATGCATAGTAGTTTTATATTTTGGTATCTCCAATCAAATGAGAAATTTTGAGGACAATTTACTCTCTTTATATATTTCTCAATCAAAATCTCCCCCTTGGCATAGAAATTAGTGGTTCATAGATGGGATTTTACTTTCCTTGAGTTTATGGGTTATTTGCAGCACTCTGGCTTCATTTTTGTTGTACTGAAAGAATCAGATCAGAGTCATATTCATAATCACTTTAAAAAAATAGGGGATTTATTGTAATGTCAAGTGTTTTGGAGGGGTGTTTTGCTGGCATGAACTATGGAGATTTTTGTTGGAAAAAAAAGGTAAGAGTCTCAATATTGCTTTAAAATAAGAACTAATTCTCATGAGAAACATAGTGAAATTAAGAGTCTCAATATTGCTTTAAAATAAGAACTAATTCTCATGAGAAGCATAGTGAAATTGAAACTGAGTGTTAAACAATTCCCAAAACACCATGGCATGTAATAATCACACACTTTTGTGACACTCAAAGGGTTGAATATGGAAAGCACTTTCTCCTAGAGTGCCCTGCCTATACCCAAATTAGATCCCAGTTTCAAAATATTTGTCATAATAGAGACATTCCTAACCTTCTAAGTCATCAAAATTACAGTGATCTTAGAATGCTTCTCCTAATGCTTTTTGAGCATTGAAATAACATTCTTTAAAAAATTCAAGTAATCTCGTAACATTCTTTAAAAAGCCCAAGTAATATCTTACATTTCTTAAGGTCTCTAAACGAATCTTAGTCTCAATGGACATTTATCATCATCATCAAAATATTTTAAAAATTATAAAAATAATGTAAAATTTCTAACATTAAATTAATAATATTAGTTTTTCTATATTAAATTAAAATATATAATAAAAATATAATTACATCTGTCATTAAAAAATTATTTATTAACGTTATAAATCAATAATCTTAACTATAAAGTATATTCATTGCTTATATTGTATATTATCAACCATAATATATAATAATAAATATACATAATAAACATTAATCCATTCATTTATAACATTAATTAAAATATATATAATAAATGTAATTAATTTATTTGTAAAATATTACACTGCATCTTCATTTTCATATTTAAAACCTTGAATTAAAAGATGTCACATCTAAATAATAAAATTGAAAAATGCATTTATTACATATTCAAAGTCAATGGAAAGGTGCCACAATGGAAACCTGAATTTATCTTGATCATAGATTCAAATTTACAATAATGTTCTCTAAATCTATATTCAGGTTAATGGTCAAGGATGATTTTAGGGGCTAAATTTCGCTCATGGACTAATTTTCCATGGTTTTTCCCAAAAAACGATTTTCCATTCTAAATATGATTCACCCAAATTCTATAGGATAAAATTATTTTACCTTAAAAATCACCAAAATTTTATACAAATTGTATAAAATCCTTAGAAATTTGAATATTTTTACAAAAATATCGCCAAACATTTATAGTTGGCATATGAAAGATTAGTAAAATTTGCCAAGGTTTTTACATTTTAAAATAAATTTCAATCATTAAAATCATCCCTGATGGTCATTTGAAAAATAGGAGAATATCATAAAACATAAGTTAAAGAAAAATCTATCTCTAGCACACCTTAACTTAGAATTGACATATCCAAGTAATGATTGTTGTGAACCTAGTTTTAATTTGACTATAAATGAATATCTTACAATATCCTTTATTATATCCACTTATCATATATATAAATGTGTTAAATAATCTTTATTTAATCATTCATGTATCATCCAAATCAAATACATATCTTACCCTTTCTCTCCACCCTAATCAAATATGATAAATGTGTTAAATACTCTTTATCTCCACCCTAATCAAATATGATAAATGTGTTAAATAATCTTTATTTAATTATTCATGAATCATCCAAATCAAATACTTATCTTACCCTTTCTCTCCAACCTAATCCCATACTTATCTTATCCTTTCTCTCCACCCTAATCACTTTCAGTGTTCCCTTTCGGAAGGTATGCTAATATATTTATAAAATCGATGCATTATTATTTTCATTTTTGTTTTATATTTCAATAAAGAGTTAGAGGTTGAAATTGGGGTTAAAGGACAAAATACGGCATGTGTGGGATTTAATGTTACTACATTCATGTGCAGTGACAGAATTATATGTAAAAAGATCAAGACACTTGTTGGAGTAATTTATATAAAGAAGTTTTTAAAGATATGTGAAGTTTTGAAGGATTTAGAAATATTATAATCATGTAATCATGGGATAGAGCTTGTTTAGTTATTAGATAGAATAACTGGGAGAAAATATATGTCCCAAAAGCATTGGGGGATGGGGCATTCTCAACATCTTTGATTTTAATAAAGCATTAGCAACAACTACCCTTTAGAGAGTACTCTTGGGAAAAGGTATTTGTCACAAGATTATAATGGATAAATATCTTGGAAACAAAAATGTTACTACGTGGCTAAGATCTAATTCCTTCATACAAAATGGAGTTTCAAAATTTTGGAGCGGATTATTGAAGGTGACTTATATCATTTTACATGGTATAAGTTGGAACCCGGGATCAGGAGAGCTAGTGTCTTTGGGAAAGGACCATATTCTGGGGATGGGGGACAACTCATATTTATCCAATCCATTATAGACTTCTTTAAAAGATAGAAATTTGGTGACATTGGCATAGGCACAGAATCCATCAAATACAACAATACTATCTGATTATTGGGTAAAAGGTAATGATTTGGGACTGGGGGAAGATTTGGCATTAGAATGGGATATGTATAGAAAAAACCTTATTGATGTCGGGGTGATTCTACAGGATAGTATAGATAAAACTACGTGGACGAGCGGGGCCAGCCTTGGTAATCCATCAGCGAGGAATTTGTATCTTAGTATTATCTCATCGAAATGCTTACCAAGTGTGGAGAGATGGAGAATATCATTATGGAAGTGGAATGTTCAGTTAAAAATAAAGTTGTTTATTTGGTTAGTAATGGAAGAAAAAGTATTAACCCAGAATATGTTACAGAGGAAAGGGTGGGAAGGACCCAGGCACTATCCACTTTGTAAATCAGATATGGAAACTTCATTACATATTTTCAAACTTTGCCCCTTTACTCTATCTATTTGGAATATATTAAAACAAAAATTATTACTTGATGGAATTTGGACGGGAAATACCCTACTGGAATGTCTAAAAAACTGGTATATGAATAAAAGAGTACCTACAACGATTGCAGCATATGTTATCTGGTTTACTTGGCTCGAACGAAACCGGGCAATCTTTGAAAATGCTTCCCCCTCAGTGCACTCGATTGTCAATAGGACTCTGGCACGTATTACTTGTCTTAGCAGTAAGGTAAAGCCACGAATTCCAAAAGCTATTTGGACACATCAAAGTCAGAATATTGCCCATGCCTGGTTCGATGGAGCAGCTACAAAATATGGTGATAAGAGTGGCACAGGTGTAATCATAAAAACCTAGGATTCAATTGTTTATAAATGGACTTTTTTCTGTGGTAAAGGAACAAATATGAGAGTGGAGCTCTTGGGGGCTTGGGTTACCTTAATGCTAGCAAATCATATGGAAATTCCATCTCTCCATGTTATGGGCGACTCAAAGGTTGTGATAGATTGGCTCAATGAAAAGGACAGATTGATGGTGGCTTCCATAGAAGGGTGGAAGAAAAGAACGAAAATACTTATTCAGAACTTCCAATCTATTGTCTTTCAGCATATTTTTAGAGTCTTTAATTCTAATGCAGATTTTCTTTATAAGCAGGCTTTGATGGAGTCAGAAGGATTGATTACATATTATAAATGGACAAATGGAGAAGAAGGCCCGAGAATATAGTTAAAGAGTCATTGAAGAATCTTCTTTAGAGAAGCAGATATTGAAAGATGAATATGTTCATCAGGCTTTTTTGTTTCTGTGGTCGGTTTATATTTTCTAGTTCTCTTTAGTTCGATGGCAGTTGTATAGGAACTTATATTGGCTATACTTTTTGTAATGTTTTTGAACTATGCGGAATGCCAGTATAAAAAAATTTATGGAAGTAATTGAGGATTCAGAGAATCCTATATATGTACTGAAAGAAGAAAAAATTATATGTCTAATATAATTTGAGAAAAAAAATTCCCTGGAAAAAGATAGAATTATAATTTCATTTATTTTATAAACGTTATAAATTTGTTTCAGTGAAAATTATTTTTTTGGATTAAATACAAATTTTGTTTATATTGAAATAATTTGAAAACAAATGTGTAGTAGAAAGATTATATATTGTGGGGTTGAATGATTTTGTTTATATTGAAATAAATTTGAAAAAATATTTGTAGTGGAAATATTTTATTATATATATATATATAATTGTGTGTAAATAAAGTTTAATTATTTATAATAATTAGTTGGTGTTTCATAAGTGAGTAGACTTCCACTCTTGTTAAATGTCTTTGAGTCTTGGGTCATTAACATGTTTGCTTACTTATACAGAAGATGAGTTGTTAACAAATCAAAAGCAAACTAAAGCCATGTTGTAAGATAAAAAAAAATGTGATTACAATCATTAAAAAAAACAATATTCATTGATAATACACTATAACAAGGGTTGCATGGCAACGTAGTCCCTGCCGGGTTGAATTGGGAATAAATGCACAGGGATTGGGGAAAAAGTAGCGGATGCAAATGGAAACTGCAACGGAGACGTGGCAAGCAACATGAAGCACAGGTGGTATCCATGCAGGAAATGACACATGGCCTTTAGAGCAATTTAGTTTTTGAAAGTATATAATCCATCTTGATTTTATTTTTTACCAGTAGTCTGACTTGTTATGTTCAAAATTTCCGTTCCTACCTTGCATGTTTTATTTCTTCAATGTGTTTATGAAATTCATTCATAATGATTTATGTATACTTCCAACTGGTTAGATTTAAGTACAATTTTCATAGATCATATGGCTTGTGTGTCTCTATATGTGCCAGAACAAATAAAGTTATATGCATAGAAGGGGAAAAAGATATGCATGAGAAAAATATAAAACACACAAGACACATATAAAGTTACATTCAAATTAAATAAACACAATTTCTTGACACTCAACATAGTTGAAGATAAAAAATTCTGAGAACATAAATATAGAAGGAGATAAAAACAGTTTTATTTGAAATATATCAAAAAATAATATTGTTTGTTGCATATCCCTGGAAATTTAAATAATTTTGTAATAGAGACTGGGATTGGGGCTCTCACAGACCATAAGAGAAATATGTACAAGAAATAGGATTGTGGAAAGAAGAAGTGGATGACAGTAGAGAGAAAGACCTGAAAAGAAGAAATTGGAAGGTATCAATCTTTGGCTAGACATTTCTATTTAAAAAGGTGGAATAACTAGATTGATAAACAAAGAAGGATGTGATCAGTATAGACTTACAGTGATGGTACATATCACCCCTTTTGTTATTTTCTTGTTGATTCCTTTTTATTATTGTCATCGACAGCTATTGGAATCGTGTCAACTACCTGTTGCCCTTCGTTGATGACCTGCTCCATTGCTCTTTGGACCCATTCTTCAATGTAGCCTATCAAGGGGGCCACGTTGATCTCATCCCAGATTTTTATGTTGAAAAGTTCCTTTTCTAATTTCCTTAGATCGATAGAAAGATTACACAGAGCCTGATCAAATTCTTCATTTTGTACCAAATAGTCGACTAGCCACTTGTCCACGTCATCTTCACCATATTCAAGGATGTTGTAAAACTTTTCTAAAGACAACCCCTTAAAAATATCAACTTCTTTATCGAAGGCTTGCTTAGTTAAGGGAAAGGAGTTGACGATTAAGTTGTTGTCTTACTTCCGGCTAAGTCTATTTCGGTCATCTTTCTGAATAATTTTTATTTCTTTGATATGGCTTGTTCACATGATTGGAAAATGAGATGCAGGTTCTTCACTTTCTCTTTCTAGCATGCATTTAATTGAGTGATCCGGTTCTGGGAGGGGAGATCTTCTTGTCTTATTCTCATATCTGTCATGTTGTTGACATGGATGCCAAAAGGGATGATCATGTCTAAATAGAAACGTTGTTCATTTTTTAAATTCACCTGCAAATGTTTGTGCAAAGCATGTGCCCTCGTTCCAAGGGAATCCATACTTTGTGATGTTTCCTAGGTCTCAGTAATAAGCTCCATTATTTTCTTGATATTCTTATCCACATATCCTCTACATGATGTGAGGAGGCTAGAGGATCCTTTTAACTTGGTTGCAGGGGTGGAAAACATGGCTATTGATAAAGGACTAGAAAAATGGCATAGGAATAAAAGATTCCTCCAATTCCTTGACTTCGTCCTTCAGTCTGGCATTCTCGGCCTCAATGCCTCTAATGGAATCATCAAGAGCATATATGGTTTCTCGGTGAAGTTGGAATATTTGGGACGATTGCATGTTCCCAAGGTTAATCTCTGAACGATATTTCCCTTTCTTATTTTTTACATCTCTCTTTTCAATAATTAAATTTTTAGACTCACTGTAAAAAACAATGCTCTGGAATACAAAGGATTCATCTTCGTCAAAAAATTTGGTCTCAACTATTTCCATTGGGAGACTATGTTGGATCATCCCCGAGCTAATCAAGGTTCTGGAATACACTATACAGATCAGTCTCAAGTTCCATGTTCTCACTCTCAATTTTGGGCTCTTCCGCTTGCCCTACATTATTTTTTCTCTTCTTCTTCACCGGAAGCTTGGGAGAACTATCAATTTTAGTGCGAGGAGGGTTGTTATCTCCTCCTTCATTTGAAGAATTTTGGGTTTCTTTCTTACTAGGGTGGGTTGTTGGAGCAATGCTCCAGGATGTCATGCTCTTAGGAGTGGTATTTGGGGATTGAAAACTCTTCTCACCGAGGCCTTTTCCCTGTTTCTTGTACAATTCAATGGTTCTTTGCAATGTGTCTAGGAAATCGAAATCAGAAGCAGGAGTGTTTTTGTCAGTGTCTTTGTTTTCACTCATGCATCTTAGGAAAAAAGAATTGTTGAAGCCAACTACAAGTAAATTTTCTGAAAAAATTCCATTAGGGTCGAACCCTCTTAGCCTTTCAACATATTTTAGGTTCAAGTTGTTGAAATGGGCTGTGAATTCGTCAATTTTGTTGACGTTCCTCAACATGAAGTCCCCAACTTTCCAAGGAAGAGGAATGAATTGTTTTTCTCTCTTCTCATGGAATAGAGGCAACCAGTAGTTGTACTATATTGCTATTCCTATGACAAACATTCTATCTGTAATGTGAAATGGAAGGAAAAAATGATTTTCCTTCGAGCCAAAACTCCTTATCACATTGTAATTCTCCATTTGTTCAAGTTCCCCCTTCCTGTCAAAAAACTTGGTTTCCTGGTCAAACATGTGGGGATCATCCTTTCCTAATAATAAAACTTTTAAAACAAAGACAAAGTCATTAAAAAATTCATAAAACAGTGGGAGGCCTTATGCCTCCACAAGGCCTGGTACCAGAAGGTTACTGGGTCGATTTCCCAGTTTACCTTCTTGAACACAAACAGTTTTGGAAATGGACAGCAATGCGCTATCGCGAAAACCAAGTAGGATGACATATAAAATTTCTTCTCCTTTTTGAAGCTTGACAATTGGGAACATATTTCAATGGAAATTAGCTTCCCCCAATAAAATATGGCTTGTTCCTTGACTATGAAATAAAAAATATAAAGAACCATGTGGAAAATACTTGTTGTGGATTCCTGTCCCGTTATTCTTGTAAAAAGCCATGCAATTTCCTGGATTGGATTTCTAAATGAACTCGCCTGGAAGCTTGTGATATCTTCGAGAACTGTCATCGGGTCTTCCAAGAACTCAGGCAAGAGGTACAACCTGTTATTATGTTTTTTTTTTTTTTAAGAACTACTTGGAGTCTTCTCCTCTAAACGTCAATGTTGGCTCCAACAATATTAACATCTTTTGGAAGACCTGAGGTGACAAAGAAACATGATACTGGTCCTGCAGTGGAATAATTATTTGGCCTGAAATATATTTATCGGTGCACCAAGAGACCATCTCCTTACAATCAAAAACTTCAGGGACACAACTTGCATGAGCAATTCCAGAGGTCCAAATTATTTTGTTCTGGGAAGAGGGGGATGAGTAGTAAGAATATGCCCTGGACCACTAGAAGTTCTAGTCCTCACGCCTGAAGATGTTCACTGTATCTCCACAGAACTGCTCTCGAGCTAGTGCCATAATTTTATGAGAACATTTGTTTTCTCCAAACGATGCTTGAAATGAACAGTTGGAGGGGATAATATAAACCTCTGCAAATGTTGGTTCAATGCGTTTGAATGGGAAATATCCTCGAGCCTTTCGCTCATTAATGACAATTTCTATGGGTGTTGCATGATGAAATGTTAGAATTAAAGCTTAGTTATTGCATACTTAGAAGTACGAAGGTGGCGAGTACGATCAAGAATAATTAAGGATTGGAGTTTTGGTGAACGGGCCAACCCGACGATGCGCGAACGACATTCCATGATGTTTGAAATTAACACTCATAAGGGATAATATAACCCTCCGCAAATATTGGTTTAATGCGTATTAATGGGAGATCTCCTTGAGCCTTTCTCTCATTAATGAAAATTTTTACGGTTCATGCATAAAGATTACTAATTGCATATTTAGA
>ML798112.1:415091-462196 GCA_009831015.1 Picea engelmannii
CGATTAACTACATGCATGTCATTCCAATGGACACCAGTTGAGATAACAGGTGAAAGGGACAGTTGGCTATCAGTTGTGAGTTGTTCACACATGCATTGGATATGCTTATGAGCATGTGCAAACGATTCATTCGATACAGTGTGTGAATTCGGATTGCAGAGTTTGTGCAGAGGAGGCAGGCTGTCTGGTCACGGAAATTGGCGCATGTATTTGCTAATTTGTGTATGACAGTGTGAGACGATTGTATTGTACTGAGAGCTCTTGGATTAGAGCTTTGTATGAGATTGTTTCATGATTCATAATATATGATAGTGGGGTTTTTAGCTTTACGCTTTCCCCGGTAAAACTTCTGTGTTGTGTGTTATTGATATTTCACTTTGTGCATTGTGGTTGAGATCGTGGTTTAAATTGTTTCCGCAATAATAGTAGAAGCGATTTTGTATTTAACAAGCTGTGGTAATTGTTAGATCAGGAGAATCGCAGGAATACATTAATTTGTATCGAAATCTCTACAATATGCACCTACTCATTCTGTGTGTTTTATTTACTATCATAGTTGGTATACCTTTTCAAATATTGTACTTTATCCACCTCTATTGTGGCATACAAGAATTCATCTTCTTGTCCAACTAGTCTATTTCTTTCAATGTAGCAACACAAAAAATACAATGGAAATGAAGGTTAGTTAGTATGTATAAAGACATGTAAAAAAACAAATATATTTCTATTTATTTCAATGTAGCAGCACAGAGAATACAATTCACATGAAGACATTTACTATGTAGGAAGATACATAGTATCTACATACAATAAATTAGTTGCAATGAAGTAGAACACGTAGAAAAAATATACAGACAATAAATGAAATACTAAACAATGGAATATGAAATAAGAGTAGAAGCATGCACCTTTGTATCTCCTCTTCTACATTTGCGGCAAAGAGTCCCTCATCTTCTCCAGTTATTATGTTTGTTTAAATGTAGCAATGCAGAAAAATACAATGGACATGAAGGTAAGTTGGTATGCAAGAAGACATATAAAAAAATAAACTGAGTTCGATTTATTTCAATGTAGCAACATAGAGAATTCAATTGACATCAAGATAAGTTATTATGTAGGAAGATACGCAGTATCTACATACAATAAATTAGGTGCAAAGAAATAGAACACATATACAGAAAATAAATGAAATACAAAACAATGGAATATGAAATAAGAGTACAAGCATGCACCTTTGTATCTCCTCTTCTACATTTGCAGCAAAGAGTCCTTCGTCTTCTCCAGTTATTCTGCTTTTTTCAATGTGGGAATGCACAAAATACAATGAACATGAATGGAAGCTAGTATGGAGGGGAGAACAAGTAATATGTACATATAGTAAATGAGAATCAAAGGAATAGATTAAAAGAGAGTTAAAAATATGAACCTTTGCTTTTCTTGATCCATGGTTGTAATTACATAGAATTTATCCTGTCCAAAATATATTACAAGCCATAAAATATTAAGAAACCGCATGGTCATAGCTAAATGCTTTGGTTTTGTGCAGCAAAGTATCCAGATATGCTTTGAGAAATGGAAATATAATTTTGCAATATCTTTGATGTATATTTCATATTTCAAGTACAAGACAAATTGTATGGTGGTCAGACTAGTCTGTGTATAGGATAAAGAGGTTGTATTGTGATATGGGCACATTTCACCATATATGATTAATAAGTGTGTTTTTTACATGTTTTATCTTAACCCAAAATAAAGAAGACATTGTAATTGCACATGTAGTTGTCTAATTATTTGTTATGCCACTATTTTGTAGCATGTCAACACTGAAGTATCCAATGATAATGGTTTTGTCTATATGTAAATGGTGTGATGCATTTGAGAACACATTCATTATGGTAGCAATGTTGCACGCGAAGTGACATAGAAAGTGAATTTTGCAATTTGCAATCCACGGAACACCACTCTTGCTAGCACCATCTCAATATCTTTTTATTCTACAAGAACATTTTACAAAGGCATGTAGGTATGGTTCAGAGTTAGGAGAACAAATTGGAGAAAAATTTAAGAGGAGGATGGAAAGATATGGCAATTTTGTGCAATTTTGTTGTAGCCTAGGCACGGTTGTATCATACCTAGCCCTTATACACCTACATGCAATTTTCCTCTACAAGAACATCCTACAAAGGAAACAAGATTGACATCGTATTTTTCATTCGAAAGACAGGTTCGATTCCTATAAGGGATAGGAAGCTACAAGATAGGTGCTAGATTTTTACTTTGTCACACACCTGACAAAGGACCAGAATTTGCAATGTTAGAAAAAATGGCAGCCGGAGTTGTGCACATGAAATTGGCATGGACATGGTGTAGAGTCCCAGGAAAAAATCGGAGGAAAATTGAAGAGCGGGAGAAAAATATATGCCAACCTCTAGGCAAAGTCTACCGGACGAGAATGATGAATAAATATGTAAATATTCTTACTTGCAAAATGCAAAAAACAAACACGAATGAAAGTATACTATTGAAACTTACTCGTTAATGATGAACGACAGAACCACAGGTCCACTTGCGGGTGCAGGAATTGAACATCGAAAAGTGAAAAAACAAATCTCCAACTGTCGGCGCAGGACCCCAAACTTGCAAAGCCGAAGCAAAAAAAGGAAAACAACAAGAAAAAAACCAATGAGCAAGCATGAATAGACCCAATGGCAGTTGCAGGACCTAAAACTTTCAAACTTGAACCAAACAACAACAAGCAACAACCGACAAACCAACGAACAAGAAACAACCACTAAACCAGTAAACAACATATGTATCTTCAATGATTACCAAATTGCATCCCAAGCACAAACGAAATCTGAAACATATGACGACCATGTGAGCGGAAATAATTAAACATTCTTACTTGCAAATTGCAAACAATAAACAACAAAGAACAAATACAAATGAAATTATGGCATCAAAACTTACTCGACAACAATGAACAATAGAAGTGCAGGTCGAATTGTGGGTGCAAGACATGAACCCCACAAAGTAAAAAAAACAACTGCAATTGTGGATGCACGACCCCAACCCTGCAAAGTTTAAGCAAACAAAAGAAAGCAATAAGCACCAACAGGTCCAACCGCAGGTGCAGGTTCTCAACCTTGCAAAGTTGAACCAAACAACAACAAGAAACAATCGAAGAACCAACGAACCAACAGACAAGAAGCAACCACCGAACCAGTAAATAATATATGTATCTTCAATGAGGACTAAATTGCATTCCAAGCATAGAAGAAGTATGAAACATATGATGGCTATGCAACTGGTGGTGCACAACAATATTGTCCAAATTCACTGCAACATTGTATGGAAACATTTGAGGAAAAATGTACTGTGAGAAGCCTATTTAGGTAAACATTTAAGGTTGTCGGGGATGTTTAAGGGCCTTGTGCTATGCAAACATTTAAGTTGTCGGGCTTGTTTAAGGGCCTCGCGCTATGTAAACATTTAAGGTGTCGGGCCTATTCAAGTACTTAAAAAAGAGTGCCAATTCTCTAAACCTTCGATATGTAAACATTTCAATACAAATAGAAATAATAAAAACATTAAAAAACAACATCGATGCTCATAACTTTCAGTATGTAAACATTTCAGTAAAAATTTAATAAAAATTAAAAAAGAACGTCCAAGCTCAAAACTTTGGATATCTAAACATTTACAACATTGGGAACAACGAAGCTGGCAATAATACCTCCAATCTATTCTCCAATGAGACGATGACATATAAGGTTTTTTTTATTATATAAAAAATAATGTTTTTACTTCTATAGTTCGAACAATATAGATGATGCGAAAATTTATAGTCAAAGGACATATTAATATGAAGTCAGAATTATCGATTGCTATATTCCCTCTATGCCTCCAGTAGGGACTAATAAAGGAATCATACAACCTTCTTTAAACAATTTGTCTAACCAAAATATAAAACCAAATTACATTTATTTCAATAATTTATGTAGATAAAAATTATTTAATATTATTATTATTTGACAAACCCTTAACATGGCTGAATTTTTTTGAGTTACCATGAATTTGGAACCTTGACCATATTAAAAAAAAACCCTCAAAATCCAATCATGCTAATGACATTTGACATTATTTTACAAATGTAAATAGATGCGAATTTAAAAAAAAAATGTTACAATGTCACATTGAATACTAAATACTAAATAAAGTTCAACCTAAAAATGCATACAAAGATGGGTAAAATGAAAAACTAGTTGACAATGTTGCAAGGTAGAGTTGAAACTAAGAGAATTACCATGGAATCTTTAGAAGTAGGTGGCTCACAACACAAAGAATGAGATCCCCTTCTTTGCAAAACCTGAAAAATGACTCACATTGAACACACACACACATAAGATAGATTTTAAGTCTTACATGCCAATTGAACCAAGCCTCCCATGGCGGTAGGTCAACTACAGGATGACTTTCTCAAATGCTTCAAAATGACATCGCTGCAAGCCTTTACCCTAAAACATTTTCGGCGAAGTGATCCTGAGTTTTTCTAAGATTTTTTGTCTCTTCCCTCGAACCTTGTCGACTTTGAAACTGCTTCCCGTCCTGACAGTTCTATTTTATTGGGGGAACAGTCTCTACTTCAGACAGTTACTTATTGTATTTTTGCGGTGTTGGGCCTACCTCTCTTACCTCTTTTTTTTTAACCTTTTTTGTCAGCTTCCCTTGAACTCTGATAATTTTTTCCCTTTCCCTAGGAACGAAGTGGAACCTACCACTACTGTGAGGAGTTTCTTCAGGATTATGTCGTCCTTTCCTCCTTGTTCATAGTTCCTTGTTTCTTTCACTGACTTTGTGCACTTTTTTTTAGGTTGCTATATGGACTTGGGATCGAAGGCTGGTGTTACAAACGACGTCACAATGCTCATGGACCCACAGGATGAGGTAGAGTGGCATAATATAGAACTCTTCAATAGGGCTGACAGGGTTGGGACTCCCTTGCCCTGTCTTGTTGAAAATGAGGTTACAAATGGTCTGCAGCATCCTGGAAAGTGCTAGGATCAGTCCCTTTTCCACCCTTCAGTTTCTGGTGGTGGCTTGACATTTTCACTTCCTTCACAGGCTCCCTCTTTACTTAATAAGTCTGCACATCTCCTCAGGAAAGGTCTTAAAGGTGGAGCACTGAATGGATGAGTCAATACAACCTTACTAAACGGTCCTTAGTCTGGGCTTAGGAAAAAGGCTTGGAAACCAAACAAGAAGCCTAGGATAAAAATTTTAGGAGAAGACGTTGGCCTTCAAGAAACTTGCAGAATTGTGATGTGTGGGCTGGTAGGAAGTCTCTCCTACGCTCATATATCATATTGCTCAATATCAGCTTAGATACGAAAATCTTGGAAACCCACCCTTGGATACTTGCCTGAGTTTTTCGACCTCACAAAAGGGTGGTATGGCTTTATATTCAAAACTTTGGAGGACGCCACTTTAATTTTGGATGGTTTATGGTTATTGGGGAGGAGCACTCTAATGTTAAAAAGATGGAGGATTGTCTTTGACCCTACTACTGATTACTTTCAACATAGGCACCTGTGGGTTCTTTTGCCTGCACTTCCCCTGTTTCTTTGGAATGAGGGAGCTCTGAAGTCTATTGGAAATGCACTGGGGTGATTTATTTCTCTGGACTACTTGTCCTTGGCGGCTCCTGAGATAAAAATGGGAAGAATACTCGTGGCTATAGACATACACGAAGGTCTGTCGGAAGTGTTGGACATCAAATGGAGAGGTCGCCATATCAGACAACATCTAGACTATTAAGGCATCCCTTTTAGATGCAACTGAGGTCACTGTACAGGCCACCTTCGAAGGGATTTCCCGGGTAAATATTTTGAGGAAAAGACTGAAGACATTGAGGTACAGAAGGATCCTCTAGCCTATATGGATGAAGATGCTTAACTGGGGTCCGCCCCTTCCTTTGCTGCAGTTGTGTCTGAACTCCTACTGGAGACCACAAGTTCTCTTTCAGGTAAGATCAAACAACTTTGTCCCTCTCTTTTTTTTTCTTTATCAAAACTAAAAAAGGAGTTTGTCGACTCCTCTGATTGGCTCCTACGTACAACTACCTCAGCTAAAGGGGTAGTGAAGGAGGCACCAGTTACCAATAGTCTTGGTAAGGAGCCAATGATTGGGGAGACAACCTTTTGCCTTGATCATGGATCACCTGCAAAGAATTGAGAGGCCTCTCCTTCCCCTTCCTTTTCAGTGTTTCCAGCCAATACAGACCCAATCGGGGATGAGGCAGGAGTGATCGAGACAGTGCCTAGTCCTACTATCCCTGCTCTAAACAGTTCTTTAGGAGAGGTGGGATTCAGAGAACCTGAACAGGATTCGAGTTCGCTCAACTTAGTCCTAGAATCACTTATCCATTTTATAAAAGATAATGATCAGGCTCAAAAACTTCCCATGTTTATAGGGATAAAGTGCATCGACCGAGGCGAGTCCTTTGGCCAGAGTACTTCAAAGTTAAAAGTGGCTAGTCAGGGAAGAGACTTTGCCTGGTCAAGGGACCTAGGAGTCGAAGTCTCTCCTATCAAAACCAGAAGCAATTGGAAACTTCAATCACAGAACACAGTCCTTATAAATGATTCTAATCCATCTTCCAGTGAAACTGGGCCTCTTAGAGCAGTGAAAGCCCTAGCCAAGGAAAAATAATGTTATTTCTCTCATTAAATATCAGAGGGATTGGAGGCACCCTCAAAGATACCTCCATTCATCGTCTACTGACAAGCACTTGACTTGAAATAGTTTTCTTCCAAGAGACTTTAGTTAATTCTCAGAAGTCGAGAGATTTTTTCCTTTCTTTCAGACTCGATTGGGTGGTTTGCTCGGTAAGTTCGATGGGTACTTCTGGTGGACTACTTGCAGCGTGGGACCCAACTTTTTTCGATCTGTCTCCCTATCTTATTGTGGGGGGTATTTTATTATCAGGCAGGAATATTTTAATTAATAAGGAGGTCGCATTACTCAATGTTTATGCTCCCTGTACCAACCGGCTCTCTTTCTAGAAAACGGTGGAAGCTAGTGGTTTACTTGACGTAAAAAACTTAATTTTGGCTGGGGACTTCAATATCCTCCTTTTTCCTGAAGAGGCTTGGGGAGGGCATAGATCCGAGCTAGTTGACGACTATCACATTGATCTTTTCCAATCAAAGCATCTGATTGATATTAAACCAGCCAAAATGGTGCCAACTTGGAGAAATGGTCGCCAGGGACAAGATGCAATTGCAAGAAGACTGGATAGATGCTTGGTAGCCAAAATTCTTCTTCTGGACAGTGGATTTTACAGGTCTTGGGTGGAATTTCCCTTTGTTTCCGACCATGCCCCAGTGCTCTTACAGTTGTATTTTCCACATGCTTTTAAAGTCTTTCCTTTTAAATTTAATGAACAATGGCTGGGTGATAAGGATTTTGCAGTTTTAGTGGAAAGAGTTTGGAAAATCCCGTTTTATCTCTCAGAAACAAGCAGTCAGAGGAGGTTAATTAGAAAGCTACAGGATCTAAAATCCTTCACTAAAGGATGGAACAAAGAACAAAAGGTTTTTCAAAAATCAAACTTGTTGTCGATTGAAGCCGATATAAAAAAAATCAATGAAAACCTCAGCTCGGACTTCAACGACCAAGGAGAAAAAGACACTTTGCACTCTTTGGAAACAGAGAGATCGGTGATATTAAAAAAAGAGGAATAGCTATGGTGGATGCGCAATTGTGCCCTCTAGCTGGTAGAAGGGGATAAAAATACAAGATTTTTTTACAACACTGCTAGTCGAAACAGATTAAAAAAGTTTATCTGGGAAATAGAGAAGGAGATGGTGCTCTGGTGAAGGATCAGCAGGGTATAAAAACTGAAGCTATCCATTATTTCAAGAGTTTCTACAGGGAGTCACCCACAGTAAACATAGAAGAACAATGCAAATTGGTGGATTTCTGTCCTTCAATGGTTACTGAAGAAGAAGCTATTTCCTTATACTCCCCAGTCACTTTGGAGGAATTTAAAATGACGTTACTACAGTGCAAAAAAGAAAAAAACCCGGGTCCGGACGACTAGACAATGGAGTTTTTCATATTTTTCTTTGATCTAGTAGGTGAGGACCTCCTAGCGTTGGTGGAAGAATCTAGAATCTTAGGCAAAATCGCAGGTGGCATAAATGAATTTTTTTTGACTTTGATCCCTAAGGCCAACAGGCCGAAATCTTTTGAGGAATTTCACCCTATTTCCTTATGCAACTTGTGCTATAAACTTATTTCAAAGATCTTAGCTTCTCGTATCAAACCCTTCCTGTCAAAAACAATTTCAATCAAACAGATAGGCTTTCTAGAAGGAATACATATACAAGATGTCATTGGTACGGCCTATGAAAGCCTGCACAGTATCAAGACGAAGAAACTTAAATCCCTTGTCTTAAAGTTGGACTTAAGTAAGGCCTACGATTTCATTGATTGGGACCTCCTTAGATTGATACTCTTGAAGTGCGGGATGGGGTTACCTTTGACAAAATGGATCATGGCATGTATCACCTCAGCGTCTTTTGTTGTCCTTGTAAATGGTGAATCCACTGATTTCTTTAGAAGTGGGAGGGGAATCAGGAAGGGGTGCCTGCTATCCCCTCTTTTGTTCATTCTTATCATGGAAGGTGTCAGCTTATTATTGAAAAAGAGTCAAGTAGAGGGCTCTATATCAGGGCTGAAGATAGCCAGAGTGACCAGGATTTTAAATCTTCTTTTTGTGGACAACATACTCATTTTATCCAATGCAAACCTAGTGGAGTGGAGAGAGATTGACAGACTTATATCACTTTTTTGCAAAGCCTCGGGCCTTGCTGTCAACTTAACAAAATCAACTGTATATCATGCAGGTCTCTCAGAACCTGAGTTAAGCACTTTCAAGTCTATCCTACATTATACTTTCAGCGACCTTACCTTAGGTTTTCTTTATTTGGGCTACTTCTTAAAGGTCGGTGCTCACCGTGCCGCTGACTAGGAATGGTTGATCACAAAAATAAAAAACAAAATAGATCATTGGTGTAATAGGTGGCTTTCTCTGGCAGGCAGATACATCTTGGTTAAATCTGTTCTGGAAGGTCAGACTGTTTACTGGATGTCCATGGAGGCTTTACCATGCTTGGTTCTATCCAAAATTAGAAAGCTAATGTTCGATTTTCTATGGAACGGACATCAAGATAAACATCGCTTCCACCTTTGTAGCTGGGAAGTGATATCAAGACCCAAAAGGAATGGGGGTTGGGGCATTCAAAATATAAATCTATTTAACTTGGCATTAATTTCAGCCACTCTCTGGAACGTCCTAACTCAAAAGAGCCTTTGGCACTCTGTAATCAGAGACAAATATCTTCACAGTTCCTCACTCAGCAATTGGCTCAGAAGACCTTTACATTGCACTTATGTGGCGTCCAGATTATGGTTGAGTCTCCTTTGAGCTCTCCTGGTCATCCTTCACTGGATTACCTGGAATCCAAGGAACAGAACTCTCATCAAAATTGGTTGTGATAGAATTTTGGGTATGGGAACTAATTCGTTCCTTAGTGAATAACTCTTGACCACCCTCTCTTTAATTCGGATAACTTAGCTGTCTCAAGCTTCAAAGGAAGCGCACGTTCCATTATATAATGAGGACCTATGGATGTCTAGCATTGAGCTGGGTTTAGGGGGAGATATTTCTACCAAATGGTCCTCCTATACAAACAACCTGTGTGGAGAGGGGATAATACTATCAGATCTTTAAAAATACGAGATGAATTGGGACGAAGGTGACCGGTCGGGAATTTTTTCACTTAAAAACTACTATCACGCTATCCTGTCCACTCAAAATTTGCCAATGCAGAGAGGATGGAAGGCTGAGGTTTGGAATTGGGGCACTCAATTAAAGATTATTATGTTCTTCTTATTGGTTGCCGAAAATAGAATCCTCACATGGAGCATGTTGCTTAAAAAAGGATGGATCGGGCCCGGGTACTGTGTATTGTGCAAACATAATTTAGAAGATATTTCTCATTTATTCATTCATTGTGATTTTACAAAGAGTGTTTGGGCTCACCTTGCACAGTATTTTAATTCTAATCTAAGCTGGAACGAACCTACATTGAATGAGTGTATGGAGTCATGGCTACGAAACAGAGCGAAGTCAAAGATCCTGCCCTTAGCAACGGCTTGGCACATTTGGAAAGAATGAAATTCATCTATTTTCGAAGGTAAGAAAGCTTTGGTAATCGCTGTGGTTTTAAAAATCCTTGGAGCACTCACTATAAAGTCACAAGATAACAATAAAAAGGCACTGCGACTAAAAGATTTTTTTAGAATTCCTGGGTATACATTGGCTTTTTTTGATGGGGCAGCGGAAGATAGAGGAAACAACTGCAGTGCAAGAGGCACACTAAAATGCTTAGAGGCTTCAAGCTATAGGTGGTTTATAAATTGCGGCGCAGGGTCAAACACAAAAGTTGAACCAATGGGTGCTTGGGCAACACTCACAATAGCAAATCTTCTGTATTTAAAAAACTTACAGGTTTTGGGGGATTCTAAAGTGATCATCGATTGGATAAACACAAAAGGAAACCTTCAAGACATCAATATCGAAGCATGGAAGGCTAGAATTAAAGAGTGGATGGTTTCTTTCGAAGGTATTAACTTTCAACATATCTATAGAGAAACAAATAAGGAGGTTGATTCACTCTCTAAGAGATCCCTTACTTCGCCGAAAGGGAAATTGATCTACTTCACTTGGAACGGCGTAAGTGAGGTGTCGCACACCCACTAAAACAACTTTTTCTTCGAGGAACAGAATCCTCGAGACTTCTATAGGGTCTAGCGCAAACCCTCTCTTTCCTTATCCTCCTCCAAACGACCACAAGATGGCCTTAGCACAAGCGCCTTTCGCAACTCGCGAGTCGGGAATCAAGAATCTCGACTCCCCTTTCTCCAAACACCGATACTCGAGATTCTATACGGGTATGGCTCCCTCCTCACTAGCGCCTGCTACATGTAACCGTAGGCTAGGGAAAACACTAGCACCACTCGCAACCTCGCTAGTTGAGGTGTTGAGCTCTCATGCTCCTCCTTCGTGAATCTTCGAGACGAGATAGGTCAATGTTGTGTGGACTCTGCAAAACGACGTGCACACACCACTTGTCAACCCCGCTATACTCTACTCACGAGCTGTGTCGTCGCCGCCTATTGCATGAGACCTCGGCTCTCGACGTTTCGCAGCCTTAGCGATCAAGGTGCAGCTTCTTCATCCTGCGAAACCCTGAGCCACGATAAGTCAACAGTGGGTTGACTCTTTCCTAGTGTGACACATGTCCACCCCCGATTACCCACTTCCTAGGATAAATACTAGCGCTACTCGCATCTCACGACTTCGCGAGTTGGAGTGTTGATCCCTCATGCTCCTCCTTCGCAAGTTCCCAATATACAATAAGTCAAAAATGGGTTAACTCCTTCCCAAGCGACATGTGTCCATCACCCGTCACCCGTTCCCACCTTTCTCTGGGTGCTTGTCGTTATGCCACCTGTCAACCACATGGTCCCCACTTACATATGGGTTACGTGTCTACACAAGCCCTCAGCGCTCGACACTTCATGAATTCTACAATCGAAAAGAAACTCTCTCAAGTTTCGAACCCCTGATAGGCGATACCCACGAACGTTCTAATCCAATGGTTCTCCCATGCCTTGGATCCAATGGTCATGATCACGTTGCGATATTGTGAATTGTGAGTTCATACAGCCCTACACTTGACCACTCCAAGTCACGATTCAACGAAATGATACTCTTATGCCCATATAAAGGCTAAGATCAACAATCAATAGGGCTCCGACAGATCCTTGGATCTACGGTCCGGGATCCCATCGCTACATGCGAAGGCTGAAAGGGTCAAGGTTTTAATGCCTGTACTCCTCCTCTAGATCCATTGGTCTCAATAGATCTGGGGTATTCCCGAAAGGATTCTGACCATTCGTCAACCAAATGATAGGGTATTCTCTCTTTCTATAATTGGGCCCGCTATCCCTTCTGAGCTTGAATCACAAAATTCAACTTCTCAGGGCCTCAAAATCCCAAGACTTGGAGACCTCAGAGAGCTACCCTTCTGGCCCCAGACTTAACCATTTTTACAAAAACCAACGATGACATATAAGCATACACATGCATCCATTATTTCCAGTTTAAAACACCAGGCAATCATTCTACACATAAATTATTATGGACATATAAACACAAGCATGCATTCATGATATTCAGTTCGAAATACAAGGTATAAAACACTTATCAAATCTACCAGGAGTGATGCAATTGCTGAGAGGGGTTCTCGTTTCCATCGAACTGTAGGCTCAATGACTCCAAACGGATTTACTACTAGCCACCCCCGAGCTAGACCACGATGCTTTGAGGTTCATCCTCCTACTTCCAGCTCAACAAAAATCAAGGATGAAGGTTACTCTCCTTCTCCTGATGCAGGAAGATAATCCAATACGAAGGTTACTCTCCTTCTCTTGGTATTAAAAAATCCCTGCATTTCCATGGTTTCTCCAATCTCTTTCACGATCCCTGTTGCGCGCACTGCTTTCCCCTACCACATTTTCTCTCTTGCCAATTTTTGTCTGCAAGGTTCCGTGTGGCGTGAATTATGTCGTCTGTGGTCAGGTCTGAGGGTTGTTATTGATGGGTGGTTCACCCCCATCCCCTCATTTAAATCTTGAGGAGCCTCCCCACCTATCAATCTGACAGGAAATCCATTCCAGGATCAGAGAACTGCTTTGGTTTGTGAGCAAGTATAAACCAGTACAGTACTGGCTCGATGGAAGTTAACGCAACCATTCCAGGTCCCTTCCACCACCTCTCATTAGCCATTGTGGTCTCTTTTAGCACATCCCCCTCCCAGCAGTCATGCAACACATATTCATAACATAATTTACATTTGTCGACCTTTTATATAAAGGTATGTCAAGTCGAACATTCACATCTTTGAGTTTTCCATAGTTCTTAGACAATATAGTTATTTTTATAGACTAGGGGAAACAAGGTGTTACAATTCCCTCCCCTTTAAAGGAACATCCTCCTCTATGTTCTATCTATCAACATGACGTGTATGTACAGAAGTAAACAAAATCAGATATGTTTGTTTCATGGCATCTTCCATTTCCCACGTAGCCTCATCTGGGCCAAAATCTTTCCACTGCACCTTGACCTGTGCAATGGTTCGGTTCCTGAGTGGGGTTTCCTTTCTGTCTAGTATGCATTGAGGTTATGGCATGAATTCTCCCTTCGATTCCACCTAGATCATGGACCAGTCAATTATATGATTAGAATCATGTACATTTCTCTTCAATAATGAAACATGGAAAACATTATGTGCTTTTATTGTGGGAGTAAGTGCTAGCCTATAGGCTACAGTTCCCACTCTATCTAGAACTTCAAAGGGTCCACAATAATGAGGTGCCAACTTGGCACAAGCTCCCATCCTCAAGGACCTCTTCCTAGTCCTAACTCTGAGATATACGTAGTCTCCCGTCTTGAATTCTCTTAGAGTTCTCCTTCGGTCAGCGTAACTTTTCTCTCTGTTCTGAGTTACCTTTAGATTTTGTTTTATCTAAGTCACTTGTTGTTCCATTTCTTTCAACATGTCAGGTCCAATAGTAACTCTATTCATGGGATTACTCCAACTGACTAGAGTATTTCACGGTCTACCATAGAGGACTTTGAAAGGGCTCATCTTCAGGGATTCTTGGTAGCCATTGTTGTAGGCGAATTCCACCAGTGGCAGGTAATCTTCCCACTTTTTGGGTTGATGCGTTGCATGCATCCTTAGCATGTCTTCTAATATTTGGTTCACTCTTTCCGTCTTTCCATCAGTTTGAGGATGATAGGTTGTGCTAAACATTAATTTGGTCTCCAGACCAACCATCAAGGATTTCCAAAAGTTGGAAGTAAATTTCGTGTCTCTGTCAGACATGATCTCTTTAGGCATACCATGTAGTCTGAATATATCCTTCATGAATACGTTGGCGATGTCTATTTCCTTGCAAGTCAACTTGATGGGGATAAAATGAGTGGAATTGCTCAATTTATCCACTACCACCATGATGGCGTCATTCTGTTTGGTCAAGGTTGGTAATCCGGTGATGAAATCCATGGATATGGTTTCCTATTTCCATTTTGGGATTGGCAGGGGTTGTAATAATCCTGCTGGGTGTTGGTGTTTTGCTTTAACCTGTTGGCATTCTATGCATTTGGCTAAGTACTCAGCTATGTCTTTCTTCAATCCAGGCCAATAGAATTGTTTCCTGGTGGTTGTGATCATCTTCTGGTATCCTGGATGACCAATATATGGTATTTTATGTAGTTCATCCATTATGAACCTCTTCCCGTCATCACAATCTGGAATATACAATCAATTTCTGTAAGTTAGTAGACCTCCATCTATCATCTGGTAGCCTTCATACTTTATCCCTCTGGGTTCTTGCTCTAGGTATGAGGTCACGGTCTGGAAAAATGTGTCTGTTTCTTGTGCAATCCTGACTCTTTCCTTGACATTTGTCTCGCAGGTGCTCACCACTGCCAGATGAATTGTTTTCATACTTCTGCTAAGGGCATCAACCACCTTATTTTCCTTTCCCTTGATATGTTTGATTTTGAAATCAAACTCACTAAGAAGGGCCATCCACCTAGCTTGTCTAGCATTGAGTTTTGGTTGGTCAAATAGATATCGCAATCCACAGTGGTCTGTCATAAGTACAAATTTCCTTCCTGGGAGGTAATGCCTCCACATTTTTAAGGCGTGCACTATGGCGGCTAGTTCTAGGTCGTGGGTCACATAGTTGACTTCGTGCTCATTCAATTTTCAGGATTCATAGCAGACTACACTTCCTCCTTGCATAAGGACTCCTCTGAGCCCTTCCTTGCAGGCATCTATGCACATGAGGAAGTCGTTTTCAGGATCAACGATCTTCAACATGGGTGCATGGGTCAGTAGATGTTTTAGGGATTGAAATCATTCTTCACATTCTTGTGTCCATGTGAATTTAGCTCCCTTCTTCTGGAGGGCAGTGATTGGACAACCAATCTTGGAGAATCCTTTTATAAATCTCCTATAGTATCCTGCTAAGCCCATAAAGGATCTGATATCTGAAACGTCCTTTGGGGTAGGCCATTCCATCATAGACTTGATCTTGTCAGGGTCTACTGCTACTCCTTCTTCAGATAAGACATGGCCCAAGTAATGTATTTGCTTCTGGAAAAAGTCGCACTTGCTGAATTTGGCATAGATCTGATGTTCTCTTACCACTTGAAGCACAAGTCTAAGATGTTCCTCATGTTCCTCTCTATTCTTGGAGTAAATTAATATATCGTCAATAAAAACCAGTACAAATTTGTCTAGGAATTTGTTGAGCACATTGTTCATCAAGCACATAAAAGTGGCAGGGGCATTGGTTAATCCAAATGGTACTACCACAAACTCATAGTGACCATGTCTCGTCTTGAAGGCAGTTTTGTGGATGTCTTCACCCTTGATTCAGACTTGATGGTATCCAGATCTCAATTCAATCTTTGAGAATATGGAAGCACCTCCCAATTTATCGAACAGGTCATCGATTCTGGGTAAGGGGTACTTGTTCTTTATGGTTACCTTACTGAGTTGTCTGTAATCTATGCACAGTCAGAGGGTGTCATCTTTCTTCTTTACAAACAGAACTGGTGCTCCCCATGGAGACACTCTAGGCTGGATATAGCCTTTGTCCATCATTTCCTTTAGTTGTAATTTAAGCTCAACTATCTCGGGTGTGCTCATCCTGTAGGGTTTCCTAGACATTGGCACCGCTCTTGGTGCAAGTTCTATCGAGAAGTCAATGTCCCTTCTTGGAGGTAGACCTGGTACCTCTTCCAGAAATACATCTCTATATTCTCTTAGTGTGGGGTGATCTTCGAGGCTCAGTTTGTCATCTTCAACTGATTCCAACACCTATATCGCATAAAGTGGACATCCCTTTCTATAATACTTTCTCATTTGGAGGGCTGATATTCATCTCACCAAGACAAGTTTTTGGATCCCTCGAAGGGTTATCCTTCTTCCTTCTTCACCTACACATTCTAAGGTTTTATGGTAACAGTCCAGTCTAGCTTTACATGTGGCTAGCCAGTCCATTCCAATCAACAGGTCATATGATCCTAGGGGTAGTATGTTAAGGGTTGCTTGGGTGGCGAATTCACCCATAGTGAATTGGCAAGATGGTATGACCTCCACTACCTTTCTTTTGGTGCCAGTGGTTAACTGTACCAACCATGGCTTGGCATGTTTATGTGGCTATAATTTACACTTATCAATAGCCTTAGGGGCTATATAACTCAAATTTGAACCAGGGTCAATTAGAATAGACACTAGATGGTTGGTGATCATACCTTCCATCTCCACCACTGAAGCTTGGTGGTCAGCTTGTTTATTATAAAAGGCTGCATAAATTTGCAACACACTCTTGCCTACATCATTAACGGTGGTAGCTTCTTGAACGTTGTAAATTCTCCGACTATTCTGTTGTTAGTGCGGGCAGTCCCTCAGTAAATGTTCTTCTCCACAACCCCAACATTTCAAGGGTTCTCTCTTTGGGTTATCAATCTTTCCTGGGGTAGATCCAAAAGGTTTATTTCTGCTCTGGGAGGGGAAATTATGCTGATGTACACTTTGGGTTGGGAATCTCATCCTTGAGTCCTTCTTATAGTTTTTAAATCTTGGGGATTTAAACCCCTTTTTTTGGAATCCCAAACTATTCTTCTACTTCCAGTTTTCGCGAGGTTCTGTCTGATGCCCCAGCTGTTCGTAACAATATCTTGCCTTTCAGATAGTGTCTTCTACGGTCTTTGGCTCATCAAACTCAATCTTGTTCTGATAGTCTTTAGGTAGTCCATGTAACACCCTGTTTCCCCCAGTCTGTAAAAATAAATATACTGGCCAAGTATTGTGGCAAACTCAAAAATGTGAATGTGTGATGTGAATAGACCTTCTGAAAAAGGTCGATGAATGTGAATAACATTATGAATATATATATTGTAGGACTGTTGAGAGGGGAATATTCTGAAAAAGAGACCACGATGGATGGATAAATGTGGTGGGAGGTACCTGGAATGGTGGAGTTAACTTCCACCAAAAACCAATACCGTATTTGGTCTTCACTGGCCCAGAGAATCAAGAGTGGCTCACTGGCCCGAAATTAATTACTCGTGGGTTGGTAGGTGGATGGCTCCTCATGTGTAATGAGGGATGGGGGTAAAACCGCCCATCCATGGGGTCCTGACACCTGACCACCGCGAGGGAGATCATGCCACACGCAACCTCGCCAGAAAGGAAAAAGGCAGGAGGAGTGTGCAATTATGGACAGACGCGAGGGATAAAGAACTCTGGAAAAATATGCAGAGTGAGTGATAGCGGAGAAGAAGGAGAGTAAACTTCGTTCTCGGTCACTGGCAGATAGAGACGCAGTCTCGCAGTATCGTGGTCTTAGCTCGGGGGTGGCTAGTGGTAAATCCGTTGGGAGTCGCTGAGCCTACGGTTGGGTGGAAACAAGCACCCCTCTCAGCAGTTGCATAACCCCTGGTGTTTTTCTGATAAGTGTTTTGTCTCTGGCATCTTGAAATATATATATTCTGACATTTATGCTCATAAGCTGTGAAATTGTGAATGATTTCAGTGCAAGAATGTCTATATGGTGTTTTGATCACTACTAGTAGTTGCATGTTTATAATGGAAAGACTACTTATGACTTATGTTTTCATAAATCACTATTTATATGCATACTGATCTAATTCAAACTTCATGTCTAGTTCTCGAGAGAGAGAGATACCCTTATCTGCCTCAGATAGTACCCTGGGTAAACCTTCCCATAGAGATACCCTCCTTGAAAAGCTCATCAAGAACCTGGAAAGAGGATGTGAAGGCGCAAGGCCTTAGTAACCCTACATGAGGAGGAACAATCCTCTTGAAATCCTGAGATGGATGTGTAGGGATAAGTATCATTTGATGGGTGAGATCTTGTCGGAAGATCTGCGGTCACTCACGGCCATTAGATTGGAAGGAGAAGAGGGGGCGTTAAATGCCTCAACCCCTTTCTTTTGTTTTTACGAGTAGCAAGTAGAGACCGAGACCCACTCAAGTCCTAGACTTGATGAAGGAGAGCAATAGATGTGTTGAAGACTCTTCTAAGAGTCAAACCTAGGAGAGAGAGCGCAAAGCTCCCAAGTCCCTCATAGTTGACAAAGCTCAGGACAGATAGCACCTGGTCATATGCACAGACCCTGTAGGAATTCACAAAGCTTGAGGAAATCTTTCACGGCTTTAGAGTAGGGAAGCCCGGGAGGGATAGTGTCGTTTTTTCCATGGAGCCATAGCTGTGAAGGTTGCAGAGGAGAAGTAAAGGTCGAGACCTTTGATACTTAAGAAATCTTCCAAGGAGAAGAAAGAGAAGTGCATGCTCAAGGAAGAGCTACAACTTCTGTTAGATTAGCTGGAGTGAAATAGATCTGGGTCATCGAAAATGTACATCTAGACACGCGCAGAAGAGAGAAGAATTGGACGGTAGAGACACTTCGAGATAGAAGTGGCGAACAGTCGATAACTGTTGGATCTTGCAGAGTTGCAAGGCAGTTAGGGTTGGGTGCTTCAACCCACGAAGTCATGAGAGGATCAGGACTGTCCATCTAAGGAGGACAGGTGGCAGAGATCCAGGGATCTCGCGAACTCGAAGGTTCGCAAGGTAAGAGCCCAAAGGTTGGGTGCTCCAAGTCGCAACTGGCGAAGTCACGAGAGGATCAGGACCATCCATCTGAGGAGGACAGGTGGCAGAGATCCAGAGATCTCGCAAACTCATAGGTTCACAAGGTAAGAGCCCAAAGGTTGGGTCCTCCAACTCGCAAGTGGCAAAGTCGCGAGAGGATCAGGACCATCCATCCGAGGAGGATAGGTGGCAGAGATCTAGGGATCTCGCGAACTCAGAGGTTCGCAAGGTAAGAGCCCAAAGGTTGGGTGCTCCAAGTCATGAGTGGCAAAGTCGTGAGAGGATCAAGACCGTCCATCCGAGGAGGAAAGGTGGTAGAGATCCAGGGATCTCGTGAACTCAGAGGTTCGCAAGGTAAGATCCCAAAGGTTGGGTGCTCCAAGTCACGAGTGGCAAAGTCACGAGGAGTGGAGATAGTCGTTGGATCCAGAGAACGGGATGACCGTTGGATCAGGAACCCCATCACCTATCGCATGTTCAGGGGTTCGGAGGTTGACAGGAGTCGTTTATGACTTCACGAGTAGCAAAGTGTCCAGAACCGAGCATGAGAGAACATGTGGAAAAACTTCAAGGTGGGGCCCACGTGATTGACAGGTGGACACACGTCACCTGGAGAAGGGAGTCAACACTCCGTTGACTTCTTGCATCTCAGGGATTCACATGATAAGAGCATGAGAGCTCAACCCTTGGACTTGCGAAGTCACGAGTAGCGAGAACACGAGAGGGGAAATTAAATATCACTTCTTGGGGGTTCGTGAAGGGAAGGTGCCAAGGTTTGATGCTACAACTCATGAAGTGGTGAGTTGCGAGCAGTGCAAAAGGAAGGTCAACCTTCGCTGACTTTCAAGTCTCAAAGGATCGCATAAGGAAGGAACGAGAGTTCAACCGTTGAACTCATGAAGCGGCGAATAGCGAGAGGAGCTAGCGTTTAGCCTAGCCGACGGTCACGCGCAGAGGACACTGACAGAAGGAAGCTATACCCATTTAGTGCCTTGTCATTAAGCGGCTGGTAGATCTGGACAGCCAGAATATGCACGCCCAGATCTACGGCCAGGGTTTCATTTCAAATCCCCCTCGTCATTCTACCTTTAAGATTGGACTCACTTGTATCGTTGAGTCGTGAAACACGAAAAGGCGCCTGGTTTGTTTGGCTTGTGGTCCTAACCCATGATCACAGGGAGGTGAACAGGGAAGAACTAGCTTGCGCTAGGTCCCCGTACGACTTTGGGGATTCTGTCCCTTGAGGAAAAGCGAAAGTTTTATTATGCCATAGTGGGTGTGTGACAAATTGGTATCAGAGCATGGTTACAACACTCGGCCTGCTTGGGCTCATGAACGAGTTGTGCAGAAGCTTCGTTCGGAACACTCTTAAAAAAAAGAGTAACCCCCTGTCTTAACCTTCCTAATCAAAAGATGAAGTTAAGAATGAAAAACCCCTATTTTGTGTGTACATGTGAAAATATGAATTTTGTACTAGTTATAAATAAATATAAATATTGACTAACAACCAGCGTTTTTCCTTTTGCACACAAGCGGAAGGTCAACTGCGGGAAATTATCAACGCATAGTATGGTGACTCACCAATAAGTGGGAGAAGGCTCCCACAATAGAGATGAAGAGTCTGATGAAAGGATGGCAGTAGGGACCCCTCCATATCAAGCCGAGACTGTGAGGAGTCTAATGGTCGAATTACAAAGTTGCAAGGCCGACAATGAAAGGATGATGAAAGAACAAGAAAAGAAAACAAAAATTAATGCAATTTTACTGTAGAGTTTATCCTATCTACAAAGACAAATGCAGCATGAACCTAAAACTCAGAAACATGGTCATATCAGTGGCCAGACTGAGAGGAGCACCTCGAAAAAGTTCCACCCCAGAGGTAAAGGACAAGCGTCGGATAATTCCTCTGAGAAGGAAGTTGGCGATTCAGAGGACTCTTCTAGCAGTAGAACCAATTCCTATCCCTAAAGAAAACAAAAGAAGCAAAAGTCTTCCAAAGGTCGAAAATTCGAAGAATTCAGAAAGGCCAAACCACCCTCCTTCGACGGTGAAATAAAGAAGGGAGAGGAAGCAAAGGCCTGGCTACTTGGATTAAAGAAGTATTTCAGAGTCCATGACTTTTCAGAAAATATGAAGTCCCGAGTGGCCACCTTCAACTTGAATGGAAAGGCTTCCATTTGGTGGGAAGACCTTAAGAATATGAAAGGGGTTCGCGAAGAGGACCTGTCTTCGGAACGGTTTGAGAAATACTTCTGGAAGAAGTATTTGTCGGAAAAATATTTCGACGAGAAGACAAAAGAGTTTTATGAACTCAAACTAGGGAAACTCACTATAGAGGAATATGTCAACAAATTCCTCGACTTGCTGAGATATGTGCCTTATATAAAAGTAGAAAAGGCAAAGGTGCAGCGCTTCATCAGTGGGCTACCTGAGGACTACCGGAACAGAATTGAATTTGATGAGCCAAAGACTCTAGAAGACACTATCTGAAAGGAAACCTATTGTCATGAACAGTTTGGGCATCGAGCAGAACCTCGCGAAGGATGGAAACAGAAGAATAGTTCAATATTTCAAAAAAGGGGAATTAAATCCTCAGGATTTAAGAACTACAAGAAGAACCCAAGAATGAACTTTCCAGCCCGGAGTATGCACCAGCAGAATTTTCCCTCTTTGAGAAGAAATAAAACTTATGGACCCATATTAGTGAAGAATGATAACCCAAAGAGAGAACCTTTGAAATCATGGGGTTGTGGAGAAGAACATCTCCTGAGAGACTGTCCACACCAACAACAAAATAGTTGGAGGATTTATAACATCCAGGAAGCTACTACAGTCAATGATGTGACCAGGAGTGTGCCACAGATTTATGCAACCTTGGATAATAACCAAGCTAACCATCAAGCTTCAGTGGTGGAGATAGAAGGTATGATCTCCAACCATCTAGTGTCTATTTTGATTGACCCTGGTTCAAATTTGAGTTATATAGCCCCTAAAGTTGTTGATAAGTGTAAACTACAACCACAAAAACAAACCAAGCCATGGTTGGTACAGTTAGCCAGTGGCACCAAAAGAAGGGTAGCAGAGGTCATACCAGCCTGCCAATTGATGTTGGGTGAATTTCCCACCCAAGCAACCCTTAATGTATTACCCCTCGGATCGTACGATCTATTGATTGGTATGGACTGGATAGCCACCCATAAAGCCATATTGGACTGTTACCATAAAACCTTAGAATGTGTGATCAAAGAAGGAAAAAGGATGACCCTTCAAGGGATCCGAAAACCTGTCTCGGTGAGACAAATATCAGCTCTGCAAATGAGAAAGTATTGTTGAAAGGGATGTCCCCTATATGTAATACAGGTGTCAAAAACCATCAAAGGTGACAAACCCAACCTTGAAGATCATCCTACCATGAGAGAATATAGAGATGTGTTTCTGGAAGAGGTACTGAGTCTACCTCTGAGAAGAGACATAGACTTCTCGATAGAACTCGCACCAGGAGAGTGCCAGTGTCTAGGACACCCTACTGGATGAGCACACCCGAGTTAGTTGAACTCAAATTGCAATTAAAAGAAATGATGGATGAGGGTTATATTCAAACCAGCGTGTCTCCATGGGGAGCGCCAGTCCTGTTTGTGAAAAAGGAGGATGGCACCTTTAGACTGTGTATAGATTATAGACAACTCAATAAGGTAACCATAAAGAAAAAGTACCCCTTTCCTAGGATCGATGATCTGTTCGATCAATTGGGAGGCGCGTCTATTTTCTCAAAGATCGACTTGAGATCGGGATACCATCAAGTCTGAATCAAGGGTGAAGACATCCATAAAACTGCCTTCCGGATGAGGTATGGTCACTATGAGTTCGTGGTAGTGCCATTTGGGTTGACCAATGCCCCTGCCACTTTTATGTGCTTGATGAACAATGTACTCAGTAAATTTCTAAATAAATTTGTGCTAGTTTTTATTGATGATATATTAATTTACTCTAAGAATAGAGCAAAGAGCATGAAGAACATCTTAAGATTTTATATTCCAGTGTGTGACGACTTGAAGAGGTTCATTATGTTGAACTACATAAAAGACCCTACTCGGGTCATCCAGGATACCAAAAAATGGTCACTGCCACCAGGAAACAATTTTATTGGCCTAGATTGAAGAAAGACATAGCCGAGTACCTAGCCAAATGCATAGAGTGCCAACAGGTTAAAGCAGAACATCGACACCCAGGAGGATTATTGCAACCTTTACCAATCCCAGAATGGAAATGGGAAACCATCTCCATGGATTTCATCACTGGATTACCAACCTCAACCAAATAGAATGATGCCATTATGGTGGTGGTGGATAAATTGAGCAAGTTTGCTCACTTCATCCCCGTCAAGTCAACCTGCAAGGCAATTGATATCGCCCAGGTATTCATGTAAGAGATATTCAGACTACATGGTATGCCGAAAGAGATCGTGTCTGACAGAGACACAAAATTTACTTCCAATTTTTGGAAATCACTAATGGTTGGTTTAGAGACCAAGTTGTTGTTTAGCACCACCTATCACCCTCAAACCAACAGACAAACAGAAAGAGTGAATCAAATATTAGAAGACATGTTAAGGATGCATGTAATGCATCGACCCAAGAAATGGGAAGACTACCTTCCACTGGTAGAATTTGCCTACAACAACGGCCACCAAGCATCCCTAAAGATGAGTCCCTTCGAGGTCCTCTATGGTAGGTCGTGTAATACTCCAGTCAGTTGGAGTAATCCCGTAAACAGGATATCTTCTGGACCCAACATGTTAAAATAAATGGAACAACAAGTGACTCAGATAAAACAAAATCTGAAGGTCGCTCAAAACCGACAGAAAAGTTATGCCAACCAAAAGAGAACTCCAAGAGAGTTCAAAATGGGAGACCATGTATATCTCAGAGTTAGGCCCAGGAAGAGTTCCCTAAAAATGGGAGCTTGTGCCAAGTTGGCACCTTGGTATTGTGGACCCTTTGAGGTTCTAGATAGAGTGGGACCTGTAGCCTATCGGCTAGCACCTCCTCCCACAGTCAAAGCACATAATGTTTTCCATGTTTCATTATTGAAGAAATGTCTACATGATGATAATCATATAATTGATTGGTCTGTGATTCAGGTGGAACCAAAGGGAGAATTTCTACCAGAACCCCAATGCATATTTGACAGAAAGGAAACCCCACTCCGGAACCGAACCATTGCACAGGTCAAGGTGCAGTGGAAACATTTTGGCCCAGATGAGGCTATATGGGAAATGGAGGATGCCATGAAATAGGCATATCCGATTTTGTTTACATCTATACATGAAGGTCATGTTGATAGATAGAACATCAAGGACGATGTTCCTTTAAGGGGGAGGGAATTGTAATACCCTGTTTCCCCTAGTCTATAAAAATAACTATACTGGCCAAGTATTGTGGCAAACTCAAAAATGTGAATGTGTGATGTGAATAGACCTTGTGAAAAAGGTCGATGAATGTGAATAATATTATGAATATATATATATATATATTGCAGGACTACTGAGAGGGGAATATGTTGAAAAAGAGACCACGATGGAATATGGATAAAGGTGGTGGAAGGCACCTGGAATGGTGGCATTAACTTCCACCAAAAACCAATACCGTATTTGGTCTTCACTAGCCTGGAGAACCAAGAGCGGCTCGCTGGCCCGAAATTAATTACTCGCAAGTTGGTAGGTGGATGGCTCCTCATGCGTAATGAGGGATGGGGGTAAAACCGCTCATCCGTGGGGTCCTGACACCTGACCACCCCGAGGGAGATCGTTCCACACGCAACCTCGCTGGAAAGGAAAAAGGCAGGAGGAGTGTGCGATCATGAGTAGACGCAAGGGAGAAAGAACTCTGAAAAATATGCAGAGTGAGTGATAGCAGAGAAGAAGGAGAGTAACCTTCGTTCTCGGTCACTGGCAGATAGAGACATAGTCTCATAGTATCGTGGTCTCACCTCGGGGGTGGCTAGTGGTAAATCCGTTGGGAGTCGTTGAGCCTATGGTTGGGTGGAAACGAGCACCCCTCTCAGCAGTTGCATCACCCCTGGTGTTTTTCTAATAAGTGTTTTGTCTCTGGCATCTTGAAATATATATATTATGACATTTATGCTCATAAGCTGTGAAATTGTGAATGATTTCAGTGCAAGAATGTTTGTATGGTGTTTTGATCAGTACTAGTAGTTGCATGTTTATAATGGAAAGACTACGTATGACTTATGTTTTCATAAATCACTATTTATATGCATACTGATCTAATTCAGACTTCACATCTGGTTCATGAGAGAGAGAGATACCCTTATCTGCCTCAGATAGTACCCTGGGTAAACCTCCCCATAGAGATACCCTCCTTGAAAAGCTCATCAAGAACCTGGAAAGAGGATGTGAAGGAGCAAGGCCTTAGTAACCCTACACGAGGAGGAATGATCCTCTTGAAATCCTGAGATGGCTGTGTAGGGATAAGTATCGTTTGACGGGAAAGATCCTATCAGAAGATCTGCAATCACTCATGACTCTTCTAAGAGTCAAACCCAGGAGAGAGAGCGCAAAGCTCCCAAGTCCCTCATAGTTGACGAAGCTCAGGACAGATAGCACCTGGTTAGATGCACAGACCCTGTAGGAATTCACAGAGGTCGAGGAAATCTTCCATGGCTTCAGAGTAGGGAAGCCCGAGAGGGATAGTGTTGTTTTGTGCACAGAGCCATAGCTGCGAAGGTCACAGAGGACAAGCAAAGGTTGAGACCTTTGATACTTAAGAAATCTTCCAAGCAGAAGAAAGAGAAGTGCATGCTCAAGGAAGAGCTACAATTGTCGTCAGATTAGCTGGAGCGAAATAGATCTGGGTCGTCGAAAATGTACGTCCAGATGTGCACAAAAGAGAGAAGAATCGGACGACAGAGAAAGTTCGAGATAGAAGTGGCGAACAGTCGACAACCGTTGGATCTTGCAGAGTTGCAAGGCGGTTAGGGTTGGATGCTTCAACCCACGAAGTCGCGAGAGGATCAAGACCATCCATCCGAGGAGGACAGGTGGCAAATATCCAGGGATCTCGCGAACTCGGAGGTTTTCAAGGTAAGAACCCAAAGTTTGGGTGCTCCAAGTCGTGAGTGGCGAAGTCGCAAGAGGATCAAGACCATCCATCCGAGGAGGACAGGTGGTAGAGATCGAGGGATCTCGCGAACTCAAAGGCTCGCAAGGTAAGAGCCCAAAGGTTGGGTGCTCCAAGTCACGACTCGCGAAGTCACGAGAGGATCGGGACTGTCCATACGAGTAGGAGAGGTGGCAGAGATCCAGGGATCTTGCGACTCGGAGGTTCGCAAGGTAAGAGCCCAAAGGTTGGGTGCTCCAAGTCACGAGTGGCAAAGTAATGAAAGGATCATGACCATCCATCTGAGGAGGACAGGTGGCAGAGATCCAGGGATCTCGCAAACTCGGAGGTTCGCAAGGTAAGAGCCCAAAGGTTGGGTGCTCCAAGTCGCGAGTGGTGAAGTCATGAGGAGCAGAGATATCCATTAGATCCAGAGAACGGGAGGACCGTTGGATCAGGAACCCCATCGCCTATCACGCGTTCGGGGGTTTGGAGGTTGACAGGAGTCGTTTACAACTTCACGAGTAGCGAAGTACCGAGAGCCAAGCATCAGAGAACACGTGGCAGAACTTCAAGGTGGGGCCTGCATGATTGACGGGTGGACACACGTCGCCTGGAGAAGGGAGTCAATGCTCCGTTGACTTCTTGTGTCTCGGGGATTTGCGGGATAAGAGCATGAGAGATCAACCCTTGGACTTGTGAAGTCGCGACTAGCGAGAACGCGAGAGGGAAAATTAAATATCACTTCTCGGGGGTTCATGAAGGGAAGGTGCCAAGGTTTGATGCTACAACTCGCGAAGTGGCGAGTTGCGAGCAGTGCGAAAGGAAGGTCAACCTTCGCTAACTTTCAAGTCTCGGAGAATCGCATAAGGAAGGAACGAGAGTTCAACCATTGAAATCACGAAGCGGCAAATAGCGAGAGGAGCTAGCGTTTAGCCTAGTTGGCGGTCACGTGCAGAGGACACTGACAGAAGGAAGCTATACCCATTTAGTGCCTTGTTGTTAAGCGGTTGGTAGATCTAGATGGCCAGAATCTGCATGCCTATATCTACGTCCAGGGTTTCATTCTAAAGCCCACTCGCCATTCTACCTTTAAGATTGGACTCACTTGTATCAATGAGTCACGAAACACAAAAAGGTGCCTAGTTTGTTTGGCCTGTGGTCCTAACCCACGATCACAGGGAGGTGAACAGGGAAGAACTAGCCTGCACTAGGTCCCCGTAGGACTTCATGGATTCTATCCCTTGAGGAAAAGAAAAAGTTTTATTATGTTGTAGTGGGTGTGTGACAGTCCATTGATGAATCGTTTCACCTTTTCCTTCGCTGCTTTTATATAGGGTACGTACCTCAACAACTCGAGGAATCTACTGACATATTCCTCTATGGTGAATTGCCCCAGTTTGAGTTCATAGAATTCTTTAGTCTTCTCGTCGAAATACTTTTCCGACAGATACTTCTTTCTGAAGTATTTCTCAAACCGTTCCCAAGATAGGTCCTCTTCTTGAATCCCTTTTACATTCTTAAGGTCTTCCCACCAAATGGAATCCTTTCCATTCAAGTTGAAAGTGGCTACTCAGGCCTTCAAGTTTTCTGAGAAGTCATGGACTCTAAAATACTTCTTTAGTCCAAGCAACCAGGCCTTTGCTTCCTCCCCTTTCTTTATTTCACTGTCGAAAGAGGGTGGTTTATCCTTCTTGAATTCTTCAAGATTGTGACTTTTGGAATTCTTTTGCTTCTTTCATTTTCTTCGGGAATAAGAACTAGTTCTACTACTAGAGGATCCCTTCGAGTCGCCAGTTTCCTTTCCCGAAGAATCATCCGATGCTTGTCCCTTATCTCTGGGGTGGACCTTTCTTGAGGTGCTCTTCCCAGTATGGCCAATTAAAAGACCATGTTTTTGTATCTCAGGTGGACTTCGACTTTTCTTTGTCTGTCGTCGGTCTGCGTGACTGGTGTCAGGTTCATTCTGCAATTTTCTTTGTATGTCAGATAAACTCTACAGCAAGACTGCATTAATTTCTGTCTGATCTCTTGCTCTTTTATCAACCTCTTGTTGTCGACCTTGCAGCTCTGTAGTTCAACCATGAGGCTTCTCATAGTCTCAACTAGATTGGAAGGGGTCTCTACCACTCTCCTTTCGTCAAACTCTTCGTCTCTGTTGTGGGATCCATCCCCCACTTTGTGGTGCATTACCATTCTATGCATCTGCAGTTTCCCACGGTTGATCGTCCGCTTGTTGTGCAAGAAAAACACTTATTGTTAGTCAACATTATATTCATTCACAATCAGTGCATAATTCATATTTTTCAAATGCACACACACAATAGGAATTTTCATTCTTAACTTCGACTTTTGCTAAATGGGTTAAGATAGAAGGTTACTCTTTTTAAGAGTACCTCAAATGGAGTTTCTGCGCAACTCGTTCATGAGCCCAAGCAGGCCAAGTGTTTTAACCATGCTTTGATACCAATTTGTCGCACACCCACTACAACAACTTAGATTTTTTTTGGTCTTTTTATTCGAGGAATGGAATCCTCGAGACTTCTATGGGGCCTAGCACAGACCCTCTCTTTCCTTATCCTCCTCCAAACGACCACAAGCTGGCCTTAGCGCAATCACCTTTCGTAAATCGTGAGTCGGGAATCAAGACTCTCGACTCCCCTTTCTCCAAACACCGATACCCGAGATGCTATACGGGTATGGCTCCCTCCTCACTAGCACCTGCTACATGTAACCATAGGCTAGGCCAAACACTAGCACCACTCACAAATTCGCCAGTTGAGGTGTTGAGCTCTTGTGCTCCTCCTTAACGAATCCCCGAGACGCGATAGGTCAATGTTGCATGGACTCTGCCAAAACGATGCGCACACGCCACTTGTCAACCCCGCTATACTCTGCTCACGAGCTGTGTCGCCGTCGCCCGTCGCACGAGACCTCGGCTCTCAGCATTTCACAGCCTTAGCGATCAAGGTCTAGCTTCTTCATCCTGTGAAACCCCGAGCCATGATAAGTCAATAGTGGGTTGACTCTTTCCCAATGTGACACGTGTCCACCCCCGGTTACCCGCTTCCTAGGCTAAATACTAGCACTACTCACATCTTGCGACTTCGCGAGTTGGAGTGTTGAGCCCTCATGCTCCTCCTTCACAAGTTCCCGAGATACGATAAGTCAACAATGGGTTGACTCCTTCCCAAGCGACATGTGTCCATCACCCATCACCCGTTCCCACCTTTCTCTGGGCGCTTGACGTTACACCACTTGTCAACCACGTGGTCCCCACTTACAGATGGGTTACGTGTCTACACGATCCCTCGGCGCTCGGCACTTCGCGACTTCTACAATTGAAAATAAACTCTCAAGTTTCGAACCCCCGATAGGCGATACCCATGAAGGTTCTGATCCAACGGTTCTCCTGTGCCTTGGATCCAACGGTCACGATCACGTCACGATCTCGCGAATCGTGAGTTCATACAACCCTACCCTTGACCACTCCAAGTCACGATTCAGCGAAATGCTACTCTCCTGCCTATACAAAGGCTAAGATCGACGGTCAATAGGGCTCCGACAGATCCTTGGATCTACGGTGCGGGATCCCATCGCTACATGTGAAGGATGAAAGGGTCAAGGTGTTAATGCCTGCACTCCTCCTCTAGATCCATCTATCTCGACATATCTGGGGTATTCCCGAAAGGATTCCGACCATTCGTCAACCAAATGATAGGATATTCTCTCTTTCTATAATTGGGCTCGCTATCCCTTCTGAGCTTGAATCACGAAATTCAACTTCTCGGGGCCTCAAACTCCCACGACTCCGAGACCTCAGAGAGCTACCCTTCCGGCCCCAGACTTAACCATTTGTACAGAAACCAACGATGACATATAAGCATACACATGCATCCATTATTTCCAGTTTAAAACACTAGGCAATCATTCTACACAAACATTATTATGGGCATATAAACACAAGCATGCATTCATGATATTCAGTTTGAAATACAAGGTATAAAACACTTATCAAATCTACCAAGCGTGATGCAACTGTGGAGAGGGGTGCTCGTTTCCACCCAACCTTAGGCTCAGTGACTCCAAATGGATTTACCACTAGCCACCCCCGAGCTAGACCACGATGCTTTGAGGTTCAGCCTCCTACTTCCAGCTCAACAGAAATCAAGGATGAAGGTTACTCTCCTTCTCCTGATGCAGGAAAATAATCCAAGATGAAGGTTACTCTCCTTCTCCTGGTATTCAGAACTCCCTACGTTTCCAGGGTTTCTCCAGTCTCTTTCGCGATCCCCGTCGCGCGCACTACTCTCCCCTACCACATTTTCTCTCTTGCTAATTTTTGTCTGCAAGGTTGCATGTGGCACGAATTCTGCCATCCGTGGTCAGGTTTGAGGGCTGTTATGGATGGGAAGTTCACCCCCATCCCCTCATTTAACTCTTGAGGAGCCTCCCCACCTACCAATCTGACGGGAAATCCATTCCAGGATCAGAGAGCTGCTTTGGTTTGTGAGCAAGTATAAACCAGTACAATACTGGCTCGGTGGAAGTTAACGCAACCATTCCAGGTCCCTTCCACCACCTCTCATTAGCCATCATGGTCTATTTTAGCACATCCCCCTCCCAGTAGTCATGCAACACATATTCATAACATAATTTACTTTCGTTGACCTTTTATACAAAGGTTCGTCAAGTCAAACATTCACATCTTTGAGTTTGCCATAGTTCTTGGCCAATATAGTTATTTTTATAGACTGGGGTAAATAGGGTGTTACATGAGGGCCCTGCTCTTCAGATAAATCTGTTCTAATTTTTGTTTTCAGACAGTGTGAAAGTTTCTAATTTTTGTTTTCAGACGGTGTGAAAGTCTTCGTTATTTTTTGTTGTTTCTAGACAAAGTTTCGATCTTCAAGAAGTTTTTTTTACTGTGATAAGTGAACTCTTTCGAATGGTCTAAGAGTCAGATGTTAGAGACAGTCCTGAAAACTTCCTTTTTTGGAGTTTTATTGTGGAGAAGGTCCATTGCAGAGCTTTTTTGTTTTTGAAGATGTAAACATTATTTAATATAATTTTTATGAGTGACTTTTTTACTGGAAAAAAAAAAGGTGGCTCTACTTGGTCTTCTCACGTGGGAAAGTAATGAATAAAATTCACTTGAAAGTAAATGGGTCAAAATAAGTTCCAACAAACTAATACAACCTACCCACTTACACATTCAAAGTATTGTTTATCATTATCCTATCCCATTGAAATAACATGGAAAATATGTAGGGTGGGGATCTAGATTAAGATTCAATGTTAATTGCCCCGGATGGGGTGACACGTAGACCTACATGGCCACTCAGCTTAGCACTGAACCACAACTTAAATGCTGCAAGCCACTCCCCGTCTCTTCAGTATTAACGATGGGAGCAGGCCATTACAACAGACCTACGGATGAGGGACTTGTCCCTCGCTCGAAGGAGCCGACACTGCAAACATTAAATATGGTCGAGTTAAAGAGGAGCCAGGTGCAGCTATCCCATGAAAATATGATAGCAAGGAGCCCCGGACGCAGTTGGTTCATCCTTGCGTTGAACCTCCTTGCCGACTGCAAGCTCTAGTGTGTCTGTATCTGTATCCCGTCAAATTTGGGGGCATCTTCTATTCACTCCTCCTCCACAATGCCAAGGGAGCAAGGAAAGCCTCGTCGTGGTTCAACTTGGCACACTCATGCTGCTCAACGACAAAGAAGGTAGCACATGGATCGAGCACTCTCGCTGGCAAATTCTATCCTTTGGCAAAGAGCGAGAGTCGCTTGTATTGCACTCCATGCCACCAAAATTTAGTTTGCAATGGAGAATAGAGCTCAGACCCCACCGGCTCTGGACAATTGGTAGCCCACAGACACTAAGCGGGCAAAAATTCATGCAAATGAGCCTGAAACACAAGCTGGAAGCAGCTTGAGGGAAAGGCTCGAAGAAGCTCTCCCAACCGAAAAAGATAACACCGCGAAGGCCCTGAAGCCTTAAGCAACAGACACGAAAAGGGGGAGGCTCTATGAAGACTACCCGACTTGCTATGTTGAGGAGCTTCCATACGAGGACGAGGTCTTGAAAAGGACCTGTGCGGTAATGGTGCACCACACAAACATTGCTGCCATAGAAAAGAATGAGGCCAGAGCCGAAGCAAAGAAAGGAACCTCAGGCGAGGCAGCAACAAATGAAATGCATGCTCCACTCCTTCACGCAGAACACATGGATCTAGTTTTTGAACTCCGAGGCCAAATGGCAGACCAGGAGCACAGAGCCTTCCTCACGGGACAATGCTTGGACCTGCTCCTGGACGCTTACTCCAACGCTCCAGCAAAACGAAAATGCCCAACGTGCGCACAACCATTTGTCATTCAGGCCAAATCCGTGTGTCAGGAGGGCGAGGGCGACAAGTCACCGGGTATTTGAGCTTGTCTGTTTTAGTCTGGTTTTCAATCTTGTTGTTCAGAGTTAAGACGGTCTACTACCATCTATCCTGGTTTCCTTCAGGCAGGATAGATGGTGAAACAATATTTTAGCTTATCTTCCTAGACATGCTACAAGTGCCCCAAACTGTGTTGATTTCCAGTAAAATGACAACACATTTGGTGGCAACAGTAAAGATATATCTCTCTGTATTTTTGTCAACTTAATATAGCAGGTAACACCTCTTTTTTACTTTAAAAAAAAAGAAGATTCAATGTTAATTTAAGTGGTGGATCTGGATTAAGATTCCATGCTAATTTACAAACATTTATAATGAGAGATCAAATACTTTAAGAATTGAAAAAACTTTAAAAACATGAGGAGAGAAATATAGATACGTTAGAAAATAACCTTGTGTAAGTGAATGCTAATTTAAGTAATGAGAAAAGTATTTTATTTATTGAAAGTGTATTGTATTGTGGTTTATATTGTGGTTTATTTGGCATTAAAGGCTTGAGTGAGTATATCAATGTTAAGTATATACAAAGGAATCGAACTAATGAAGGTTTAAAATAAAGGAATCTAATTAATAGAGCCAAATAAAGGAATTTAACTAATGAAGGTTTAAAATAAAGGAATCTAACTAATAAAAGTTTAAAATAAAGGAATCTAAATATATTAATTAAGTTAATGAAGGTTTAAAATAAAAAAATCCAACTAACTAATAGAGCCAAATAAAAAATATAAAGTCTAAGATAAATTCTAATTAATTAACAGAAATAAAAATTCAATGAAGTCAAACTACTGAAAATGAAGTCAAACTACTGAAAGAGCTAAATAGAGACAAGAGAAGGCAATAGGGACCCTACCTAAACACTAAACATCCTAAAGAAGTCACATCTAGGCCAATCAAGATAACCCAAGAGAAAATGATATAACCCAAAAGAGTATTCATAAGAAGAACACAAAATATCAACTTGCTTCTTTATAATAAAGATACTTTTCCAAATTCTGTTTAAAATTAGAATTATATTTAATTAATTGTAACTTTTTATTAATTTTAAAATAATTAAATTTTAAAAAATCAATTAAATTTTAATTGTTAATTTTAAAATAATTAAAAAATAAAATTTCCAAAAAAATCAATTTAAAAAAATGATGAAAAGCAATCTTTAAAAAAAAAAAAAAAGGTAGTGACAAAAGAAAATTTAAAGATTCACCATTAAAAACTTTTCATCTTTTCATAATATTTCAAAAAAATAATGCATCTCACAAAATGCATTATAATGCATTATAAGCACTTGTCTTGTCATGTCATGTTTTTGTTGGTTTTATGAGTGGAGTTACAAGTAGGAGGACGAAATAATTAATGGAAAGGATATGATTGAGAAATACAGGGAAATTGATGATTGTGCAAACAAGACAGGACTATCAAAATAAAATTGTATGTCATTTTAAGTCAAACTCGTGTTAGATTAAGTTTACATAACTATATATGTAACTTTTTGAGAGAAGGAAACTATATATATAATTTTAAAGTTTTTATTAGTTTTTATTATCAAAATTTGTTTTAATTTTAAAAAAAAATTGGTTATGATATATAGAGATAGTTATTTATGAGTTATAAAATAGAAAAATTGATTGTTTCAGTTTAAGGGATTAATTGTCGTCACTTTTATTGGGGTATTTAGTTAGTTTCATGTCTCATACTTGATTGAATTTTAAATGTTTTTAATAGTTATTATTATTATTATTATTTTAATTATAAATAAAATTTGGTTATGGTATATATAGAGATAGTTATATATGAACTATAAAATATAATATTTCATTTTTTAATTTAAGAAATTAATTTGATTAATTTCCATCAATGTTATTGGGTATTTAAATACTTTTATGTCAATGTATATTTAATTGAAGATTAAGATACACATTTTATGATAACATATTTATTAAGGATTTCATTCATGAATATTTGGAAGCATCCCTTAAATTAAATTTTCATGCAAGATTTACATAAAATTAATTTTCGTGCAAGATTTACATAAAATTTAAAATTTATGATACATTTTATTTTGTATTTAAAATTGTTCATATTTAAATACTTTAAATTTATAATGAAAACTACAGGGATGTATTTTTTCTTAATTAAAAAATTTACTAAATTTTAAAGGAATTTGTTACAAGAATCCAAGCTATGCATAATCCATTGTGTGAATACTATGTTGCATGGTCATTTTTTTCTAAATTTGATATCATGAGTATTATAATATATTTGAACCATAAGAAAAAGCATGTGATGATGAAAGGAGGGATGCAATTGGTAGATTACCTGCAATATATGGAGAAGGGCTTGTTGAACATCTCCATGGATGGAAATTTTGGTATACATATTTATTTTAACTTTGGTCACTATTGAATGTCTCTTCATCTTCCACCATTTAGAAAATGTGAATATTAGATGTGTAGTCCGCAATACTCTTTTCCAGGTTGCTAACAAAAATGTCCTCATGGTTTTGAACCTTTCCCACTTGAGACACGCTTTGAAGAATGCTTTGGAATATGGGAAATCCATTCTCCTTCAGCTTAAAAATTCTCAACCACTAGTAGTTAAGGGGAAGAATTGAGAGGTTCTTTGCAATGATTGTAAAACTTACTAGTATGTTTGAGAGCTATGTAACAATATCATAGAGAAGATGCAACCTAATTGCCATATTTTGTCTCATCACATGGATACATGCCAAGTTTTTATTGAAATGCTTGTACTCCAAGTGTTTCATAGAATGCCTAAATGAAATGTGGTCTTCATGACTAAAATAATTGCAAGTTGTGTTCGATTGGTGATTACGCTTAGGGTTACAATGTTGGTAGATGTGATGGTGAAAATGTGGATACCTTGCAAATACTAGTGAGGTTATATCAAGGCAAGACCATCACATTACAGATTCAATTGTTAGAACTAGTTGCCTCCATTAAGATAAAATTACAAAAAAGGGGGGGATATCCATGACACAACAATGCTTTCTATATGTTGGTAAAGAATTAGATAATCATTGCTTTCTTTTATATTACAACATTGTTAAGGATTCAATTTTATCCCTGGTCCTTGATCTTCGTGGAGGTAGAGGAGGTAAGGATATACCCTCCTCATATAAGGACCTCTATTTTAAGGATGTACGGAATAACAAACCCTCTACATTAATGCCAATCCATCTACCCAATGCATATATCATGGAGAAACCAAAGGAGGATCSGATAYTGGAGTTGATGGAAGATATAGTTTTGACYTCCTTGCATATTATGAATCCAAGGTGTTAATCTATTGGTTTCATGGTTTCTAGCATCYTAAATCATATGTGTACCAATGGTTATATTCAAACTAGACAAAGGTTTGTGAGGTATATCTTATTTCTAWAGGTTTTTTTATTGTCCAATTTCAAAATCTTTCTTATTATMAAAAACATTTTGAGGATGGTCCCTAGTTCTAGGGAAGASAGGTATTTTTGTAACCCCRTGGTTCCCAAAATTTAACCCATCCAATATGTTTGTAACCAAAAAWTATTGTTTGGGTACACTTCCCAAAWTTTCCAAGACACTTTTGGGATTTAACAATTTTTCAAGATAATGGGAATACATTGKGTGGATATTTAAAATCATATWTAGAATGGAATAGACTTTGTGTTTTTACATATGCTCATATAYGTGTGGATATCAACATTATTAARGGATTACTATATAAGTTTATACTTCAAAGGAAGGATCCAAATGGACACGAGAATTGGATTATGAAAATGCAACTTTCAAGTGTCGGATTTTTCAACAAGAAGGACAAATGCATGATACATGTCCTCACTTAATCAACAATGTAAGATGATGAAGAGGAGAAAAACATAAAAAAAATGACAAATTACATATGTAGAGAAAGATACCAATGGATTCTTAGTAGTATAAGTTGAGGGAACAATGCTCTATCCAATGGATAGAGAGAAAGACAAAACTACCTCTAGGTTGGTAGTTGCAAATGGATCTCTATCAAGGAGAATGAAGAGTATTCATATATCTGACAACTTCGATTCCAATAAAGATTTGGAACAACATCAAAATATTGGACATCTGATTTCTCTTAGAAATCATGACCATCCAATTTTTAACTTATCATTACTCCTTGTGAGTCCTTCTCTAAGGAGGCGACATAAGGTTAAAAGGAAGAAAGAGAAAAAAACAAGATCGAAGAGTATTTTTTAATGTTACATTCATATGTAACATTAAACTTTGTCATTGTAATGTGTACTTAAAAATAGTCTTTTCCATTTGATCTCTAATTAAAAATGACTATTTTTTATTACCTAAATTTAATATATATATATATATATATATATATATATATATATATATATATATAACTTTATTTAAGATCTTTTATATTAATACTAAATTATTTTAATTAAAGAAAATGAAACATAAATCTTATTTATTATTTATTTAAAAAAGTTTTAATGTTAAATCTTTTCTAGAATATAAGCTAATAAAGTTTTATTTAGAATGTTAGTTTAATTTAATGTAGTGTCTTGATCACCTTTTTCCAACTTCGAGTATTAAGAAAGGTTATTCTTTTTATTTTTCTTCCATTGTGTAAGTCCATTTTTTTTTTAATTGTTTTTCATTTTTTTTAAAATTATTTTTTAATATATTAATTTTAATTTTTTTATTAGTGTTTTTGGAAAAATATAATATTTTAAGTGTTTTAAATGAAGAAGTTGATATCTTGTTAGTTTAAGTGTTTTAAATGAAGAAGTTGATATCTTGTTAGTTATTTGTGGATTTATTTCCTTTTCTATGATTTTTGATAGAAGAAGAGTATTTACTATCAATAAAAATATCACCTAATGTCTCCAATAAATTCATTGAAATTTAATCCTACAATGTATATAAACTTTTAAATAAAATATTTATTAATCAATTTAATTTAAAAAAAATAAATTATTTCTCTTTTTATATATATTTTTTCATAAAAATTACTAAATTTTTTTATTTTTTTTTAAATTAGTATTTGTATTAGAGTTTTTTGGAAAAAAATACAAACTATCGGTGGAGTCTAAACATGTGTGGCAGGCATCAGTGCCCATCTGGGAAACCACTGTTATCACTTGTACAAAAATCAAAGTGCCACTTGTCCAAAAATTAGAGTGAGACATGCAAAAAACTGCAATGTCGCGTAGGGCGAAGCACTGAAGGCTAAACTAAATAAACCAAGCTTCTCTAAGCCGACTATATTCCCATGACTATCTAGATAGAAGCATAAGAGAAAAAACTAAAAGCCTGGACCAAGCCTTGGCCCCGCGAAGGCTTGGGTCTTCTTCGATTTGCCTCTGTCTCGATCCGTAATTGCTTGCCGAAGGTATTGTAGGAAGGAAACCAAATTGTCCACACAGCTCCAACATTCAACATCCTTCTTCTGCAGTTCGAGAAGTGCAGACTTGACTTCCTCCTGACCCCTAGTGAGGTCGTGCAGTGAAGCCATGATCGCTTCTCGATCTGCACCTCTGTCACAGGCAGAGCGGAGTGGGGAAGAGAGCGGTGAGTCAGAAGAAGAGGATGGAAGGGGTGAGGGAGCGGAGGTAGTGTCAACATAGTGGCGAGAGGGAGAGGGTGGAGGAGGTGGGCGATGAGGCGGGGAGGGGGGGAGGCACGTAGCCTAGTGAATTTCCAAGGGTGTCAAACCACCCTATTCGACAATCGTAGGGGTTTGAGAGCGGGGAAAGGTCTGGGGTGGCCTCTCGAAGAGGTTCTGTGGGAGTGGGAGCTATGATAGGAGCCAAGACAAGGATAGCTTCGCTTTTAGGTGGAGGGTCAGAAATGGGTGCCTCCCTTCACCTGGCTGCGTACCAGGTTGCCCCTCTCCTAGACTTGCCTCTTAGACGGGGCATGGCGATGGTTGTCGTCAGCCTAGGATGGATAACGCGGAGGAGAAGCAAAAGGGTGAGGCATCAGCCTGAGGTTCGTGTAGACGAGTGTAGAATGCTCTAGGAGGGATGGAGGAGAATTGGAACCAAGGAAAGCTGGTGAAGGAAATGGTGGAGGAGCGAGTGAGGAAGATCACGTCCATGCTCGGCTTTAGGGTCGCCATTGTTGAGAAGAGTGTGTGACTATTGAGACAACCTGCACAACGCCATGAAGTTTCCCACACTGCAGAGCTTCCAAATCGTGTGGCAGGTTAGCCGCAAGTGTGGTCTGAAGGGTGACAGCAGTTGCGTTAAATCCATGAGGTGATGGTATCGAGGGGCGGATCTGATCAGGTACCAAATGGTTGGACATCTGGCCAAGTGACATCCCCATGGACTATCCACGTTTTATACCTAGTAGCACCCCATCCAAGGATTGTTAAGAAGATTTAACCACTCAAAAACATTTATATTAAATTAAATTATTTTTAATAATTATATTATTAAAAAATTAAATATTCATAAATAAACATTAATATTAAATTGAATCCTTTAATTGATCGCATTACATTAAAACTCTAAAGATTTATGCATAGTATTACATCATACAGAAAGATATTCATGAATTGAAATTCAACACACAAATTTATTCTTATGTTAAATAAAGCACATTATCTATTAGAAAAATAAACACTATATCATGCAAAAGGTGGAAATTTATCTAACAATACACTTTTCTTGTTGTCAAAATGAGGCATAATCACTGTTGATGTGAAATATCTCATTTGTTTTAATCACACTAAAATTTTGGTACTTATTTCTCATTATTCAACCCATAGAAAACTTTGAAATTGAAAAATATCCAAATAACTTTTATTATGAGAATATGTATTTGTTGTTTTTATCATTTTTCCTCTTTCATTTTCATTTACTTGGATGGTGCTTAAACCCTCTAATTATATTCTTTTAGATCTCGTTCTTTTCTTTATATCTGTTTTTCCTACTTCAACATTTTACCTTTACCCCTTAATTGTTTCAAATATCTTCACAACCCCTTTTTTTAAGTCTGCCTTTCCCACTCTTTTATTCTTTCCCTTTCATCTATAATTATTGATTAGTTTCTTCCTCATTGAACCCTTATAACAATGGGAGATACATTGTGTATGCGTAAAGGATGATAAACATTGAGGACATAGTCCATACATTATGGGATAGGGATTAGAGGATGTACTTCAAGGAACATGGGTCACACAATAGGTGACACAAAAGAAGAACACAAGAGATGCATAGGAAACACATATAAGACACAACACAGGGACATGAAAGAGATAAAATAAGACACACATAAGGACATGATAATAAAATAAGAAACAAAAGATATAAATACACAACCCCTATTTCTCATCATCTTTCTCCCGCATTTCCTAATTTAAGTGACTTTCAAGAAACTAGGCTTGTTTTTATTTCATTTTTGCTTGTCGGGATTTTATATGCTAAGATTGTGGGGACCTATAATTTGGATATAATAAGGAGGATTTAGGTCCAATAGATATTTATTGGGCCCCCCTTTAGGTCAAAGGTAAGAATCTCCACATTTTTTCAAAATTCCCCCATTTTTTTCTTTAAGCTTGTTTTGTTTGAGATTAATTGGCATAATATTTATTGGGGTAGGGTCTGGGATTTTAGGGAATTAATTACAAGGTTAAGGGTTTTGAGAGTAATGTTTGATATTATAGGGTTATATTTGTCATGCATAAAGTTTTGTCATGAGTAGAGGCTTTGTCATGTCTTCCTCCTACTCTTCTTCCTCTTGTTTCTTCCTCTTCCTCCTCCTCTTCTACTTCTATTCTTCTTCTTCTCATCCTCCTTACTCTTCCTATTTTATCCTCCTCCTCCTTTATTCATACTTCTCTTCTTCTCCTCCACATCCTCTTTTTCTCCCCTCCTCTTCTTCCTCTTATTCTCTGACTCTTTCTCTTCTTATTCCCCTAGTCATTTTTCATCATCCCCTTACCCCCCTCTTTCATACTTCTTTTTCATCTTCTTCTTCACTTTCCTTGTTATTCCTCTTCCTCATTCTTCTTCTACCCTTATTATTTTCCTTATCCCCCCCTTCTATTCCCTCTCTTCCCTCTTCTATTTTCCCTCGTATCTTCTCTTCTCCCCCCTTTTCCCTCTTCTCTAAGGGGTTATAATTTATTATTATTGGTCACAAGTAAGTCTACTAATATTTAAATAGGTACTAATAATCCACACATAACATTTAAACTTGTAATCAAAATATAAACTCATTTAAAGACAAAATTAACATCAAAATAATTTCTACTAAAATGCTAATGGATTGGCATAGTAAGCAAGGAACAATCCAGGGTTACATCACAGTGAAAGAAGCCAACTAAGATACATCTAAAAAATGAATGTATCTTCCATTTTATTATATCTAAGGGAACACTAGTTCCCAAGGAAGTGAAGAACTACAACAAAACTAGGCCTACTAGAAGGTAGGACCTAAACATGTAAGGAGTTCATTGGGGAGAAGCTTCCATTGAAGGCTAAAACAAACTATTAAAAAGAACCATACATGTCTAAGCTAGTCTACTATATCTAGAACACTATGACTAGTAATGTGTATGAGTCTCCATGATCCAATAGGAAGTTGATGTTAAATATGGGAGAAATGATCTAGTAAGAACAATAGTGAAAAAAACCTACCAAATATAAGGTAACCTACTGATAATGATAATGGTTTCCCAAGTATTGGGGAATTTAAACAAACCCCTAGAGTAAATGTTCGAGTGTCAATAGGGGATTATTCATTAGAAATGGAGATTAAGGAATCCATAAAAACCAACACAAGCTTTGGAATAAGGCCACAAATGTAATGAACTGATGCTTTCACATAATGAGATGATTTGGACAATGAGTAGGAGACTTGATACTTCCTTTAAATGAAGCATGAACACTAGGATAACCTAGTCAATGACCATTTAATAAAACAAAAAATATTCATATACATTTCAATGTTCTATAATTGCTTTATTTTTCCCCATATAAATTTTCCTAAAATCATTATCAAATAGCATAGTTGCATTATTTCTATATGAAAATATTCCACCTCTACAAAAACCAAAATTGTGTTTTCCTAATCTTTATATTTTTTATCCCCACCCTCATCCCCTACTTAATTATGCACTTCTACTTGTAAGACTCTTAATTCCTAATCCCCAAACTTTCTTTTAAAAACTTTACTATAACATTTTTTCTCCCACATCATTCATCATTTCATTTCATGCTTAATTCCTTTTGGTAGAAAAATTATGTTACATTATCTTTCTTTTTCATCCCCACCCTCATCCTGTACTTAACTATGCACTTCTACTTATAATACTCTTAATTCCTCATCCTCAAACTTTCTTTTAAAAACTTTACTAGAACCCTCTTTCTCCTACTTATAAGACTCTTAATTCCTCATCCTCAAACATTCTTTTAAAAACTTTACTATAACCTTCTTTCTCCCACATCTTTCCTCATTTCATGCTTAATGCCAAGTATGTTAGGTATATTTACATCAAGACCAATAAGACTTTAAGCATCAACATCATCTCAAATGAAACCTTGCTTAATATATTTTATTATTATTAAAATTGAAATATTGTATCTTTTAGCTCATCGTGGCATACATATGATGTGATCTAAATTTCCTCAAGACATATGACCCACCATTAACAAATTACGAGGCAAATGTTCTCCATACTTGAGACACAATGCTCCGTGTTCACATGAAGAGGAGCACACCTTGCCTTAATGTCAACACTAGAGTTACTACCAAGACACAGAAAACTACCATAATTTTGGGAGAAATTTTCATCTTCCTTAAAGAATAATGCTTCAGACAAAATACATTGAAATATGTCATGTCTGTGTTGACTATTAAGGTTTGGCATGAAGTCACAAATACCAAAATTACAAAAGAATTGATGTGAAGGATGTGTAGTTAGAGATTGCATGGCATTATTGCTTTCCCAAAACCATAATGTTACAAAGACAAAATAATATTGTTAAAAAAGACAAAACAATTAATGTGAAGGATATAAATCACATAGACGCATGTGCAAAAAGTACAACAACGACATGTCATGAAGGTGTATAGTAACTTAAAATACAATGAGGATCGTGATTTATAGGATTATGATTGAGTCTTTCTCTTAACTAGTTATATGATTTGGTAATAAAGAGAATAAAGGTTTGGTAATAAATATCCAAAAAATTGTTTACATGTTTTCGGGAGTTCCTTAGGAAACATTACAGTCTTTTAAAGATATTCTCCCTTTCTCAAGTATTTATAGTTTTTAAATATTTGGGGTATTAGAGAAAGCCAGACCGTTATAAGGAGGAAGATTGGCAATGGCTTATTGACAAGTATGAGGTAATGCTAAATCAGTGGTGTAACAAATGGTTCTCCTTGGGGGCGCTTAGTCTTAATTAAAGTTGTTTTGGAAAGACTACTTGTTTATTGGATGACTCTTGTTCATTTATTGATTTCGATTCTACATAAGATTCGAAGGTTGAGTTTTACTTTCTTCTGGTTAGGTTAAAAAAAGAAGAAGTGTTATCATTTATGCAGTTGGGCTTCAATTTCAAGACCAAAACATTATGGAGGATGGGGGTTGCACATGATCTTTATCTTTTACAAGGTCCTGGCATCAAACAATCTTTGGTGGGCCTTGATGAAACTGGGATTCTGGCAAAGAGTGCTCAAGGACAAATATTTCCCACATGGAACTATTTTATCATGGTTGTGTTCTACAGAAGCTTTTTCATCCTATGGTTCACAATCATGGAAAAATATACAAAAATATTTATTGGTTATTCTTCACTGGATGGCCTGGAGTCTGGGATCGGGACATTCTATTTTCGTTGGTCGAGATACTATTTTGGGGCTGGGTCAGGACTCATATTTATCGCAAGATCTGATAAATATTCTTAACCAAAAGAACATCTATCTATTATTTCAGGCGAGTCCGGTATCGATCAGGGGTTCGTTGAGTTAAAGCTGGATTCGCAACGATGAATTGGGATTGGTAGCGGACTTTGCTGGTGAATGGGATACCTACAGAAGGCATTTGATAGACTCTGGTATTAAACTAGTAGAGAGGTCGGATGAACTTATTTGGATAGACGGTGATATGTCGGGACAAATCACAGTTAAAAATGACAATGAAGCCCTATAAAAAACGATCTGGCAATATAAGATAGGTGGTTGGAGAATAAATTTGTGGACCTAGGAATGCCCACTAAAGCTAAAACGTTTTGTATGGTTATCAGTTGAAAACAAAATCTTGACATGGAAAAACTTACAAAAAAGAGGTTGGTAGGGGTCAGGTATGTGTTACTTGTGTATACAACAAAGAGAAACAATCAATCATATTTTTGTCAGTTGCATTTTCACCATCACTGTGTGGGAAGAATTTAAAAAAGTGTTAAAGCTCATTCATGGATGGAATGGCAATTCTTTGATGGAATGCTTCCAAAACCGAGCTCTTTCCTCTACTCATATTCCTATAGATAAAATTCTTTCTTGGTTTGACGGGGCTGCACAACAAAATGGTTCTCTTTATTGTGCTGGGGGGGTTTTAAAGATAAATGATCTTTCAGAATATAGATGGACATTAAACTATGGCAGTGGCACAAACTCCAGGTGTAACGTCCCCGACCATCAACCTCACTGCCGGGCAATGCTACTACGCAGAACATTCCTATAAATTTATATATAACATGCATATTATATCAAATTAAATCATTTAATCAAACAATACAGAGTAATCACATGATTATTGCTAACATATAGAAATAATGGAATTAACAGTAAATATCATTGTAACGGAATACATGATAATTTCACAAGCATCACAGACATGCATTTTAATTGAAAATAAAATACATAATAATACTTATATTTGAAAATGTAGTAACTCCACCAACCACATGCAGACCTTCCATGAACCTCCCAGCCTTAGACCACGCTGCTCATCACGCTCAACAGTGGGTCACCCCCGAGCTGGGACCAAGCTCCACCCAGGGAAAGACAATCCTAGACTAGGCTGAGATTACAGGAAAACTGCACAGAGCTGCCAGAAGGATTCTCTCGAAGAGCCTTCTTACGCCCACTACTCATTGACTCTCGTTCCCCACATGCTTGTTCCACCCGAGAGTATACACCTTCACAAGAACAGTCCATTGGTTCTTCACCTCCCTCTCTGGGTCTTGGCAACATGTCGGATCATGAATTCTCAGAGCTCCATAGCTGGTGCTAGACTCTCTCTGGGAAAACCACTTCCCAGTAGACTTTCTCACCTGGGAGAGCTTCTCACAGGCCTAACAACCTGCCTCTTCTACCACGGGCCTGACAACCCAATTCTTCAACCAAATTTAGCCAAATTCCCATAAAGTGAGGTTAATTCCACTCAGGAAACATAGAAGGCAGCAACCCAAAGACAGTTCAAGCACAAAATCAACTCTGCAAGAGCGGATAGGCTAGGCTCATAGGAAACACATGTGACACGACTCAATCAATGGATTTGCCACCGATTTTCAGGGTGTGTGACAAGGAATCCACACAGAGGTCGAACACAGACTCAACGGTTCAGACAGGGGGTGTATCGGCTTCTCAAGAAAACATCACAGACTTTGGGTTTGAGAGTTGCATGAGGTATGCATACAAAGATTAGATGTCGAGGTAACATGGTTCAGGCAACAGATTGGGAAACTAGTAGAACGAATGCAGAGACCAGACGAAATTCATGGTTTTATACAACCGACGGAAGAATGGAGGACAAACCCCCATCATGGCTCAATTCTTGGGTTAAATTGCATGTGTCTAGGCCGACACATGTCACCCATGAAGCTGCATGCACTCCATCAAGTATGCATTCCATTTTTGCACACGTTGGAGCTACATGCGCTGCCTCTCCTAGAAATTACACTAGTACATTTGGGTCAAATTCCAACGACACTTTTGACGCAATTGCCACTTTATATTTCCGGGATAATGACAAACAACAGACCCCCTCAAATGTCGTTTCACATGACGTCTCTTTTTCGACGACATAGATTTCGTCGTTGTTGCGACGTCTTGGAGGTGGCAAGACCGATGTCTTGAATGTGGCAAGAGAGACGTCTTGAACGTGGCAAGAGAGAATTATAGAATGTGGCAAGAGAGACGTCTTGAACGTGGCAAGACTGACGTCTGGAACATGGCAAGAGAGACATCTTGAACGTGGCAAGACCGATGTCTGGAATGTGGCAAGAGAGATGTCTTGAACATGGCAAGACCGACATCTTGAAGGTGGCAAGAGAGATGTCTAGAACGTAGCAAGAGTGATGTTAAGATGTATCATCTTCGACGTGGTTTCTATGGGAGCGACACTCCAAGATGTCGCAATAGCGACTGTGTTGTAGGTATTTCAAAAAAAAAAACAATATCAATACTAAGAGGGACAGGTACATTAACCTTTGCTAAGATACTAGTCATATCAATAATTAAATCTATATCATCGGTCTTAGGCAAGGTTGGTTGAGGAGGAGGACTAACTTCCAATGGTAAAGGGGGTCTTGTCTAATGAGGTTTAAGATCACTAGGATATGTCTCGGGTGTGTTATCACACAAACTCGCAATTGTTGAGCTAAAGTCCAAAAGCTCAAGTGTAATCATGCGTAATAAGACTGCAAACATATACTAGAGAGTAAGTCCTTGTTTTTAGATAGGATCAAAATAATATTGTACTTTCTTGGGTACGTCGAAACAAGTGTTGTCCAATACAATATCCTATATACCAATGAGATAGCTGAGCAACAGAAATTCTAGAGCCTTCACTTTAACCTTTGACAATTTGTTTGACATTTAGCAGAAAATTATATCATCAATAATACAACTTGAAGTCATTGCAGGTATTGCTTTGTATCCTTTGGTTAGCACAACAACTTCACACATAGCATGCAAGTGTTATATATACATACATTGAGTAGAAGAGCAAATTCATAGAATGCAAATTGTAGCAATTCGAAACAACCATAACAGATTTGGACTCCAGATATAAAGCTCATAATCTCTCATGCTAAGACATTTGAAAATGACAAACAATGTAAAATTCAATATCTCAATACCCGATCAGAACAAGGGGCAAAAAAAGACAAATTTAAATACTTCAACAACTATAGCAAATTTGGCCTACAGATATACAACACATACATATTCCAAGTTTAGTTTCAAATAACAACCAATGTTACTATTATATACACAACTAATCCATCTAGTTTCAAATAACAACTAATGTTAACTGTCATATACACAGTTAGTCCATGTAGTAGATATATTAAGTGATCGAACATTAGTCATTTTTCAAACATGATCCAAGAACATGACAGGCCAAAGAAGAATATTGTGAATTTGCTCAAATGGCTTCCTGTATTGCACATTATGAGGAAGGTGCACATCCAAACTGCAGATTCTCTCACAGATTTCAGATAGAATCTCAGGAAAAGAAACATCCATATATTGAATTACTATATTCAAGATATACGCAATATGTTATCTAACTCTGCAGATGCGTCCATTTAGACAAAATTATTCACGGGCTCACATTCATCAATCCATTTAGAATACCTGCAAACATTTTCATAAATATAAATGGCTAAGTCATCCATAGAGATATTTATTACTCCATTGCATATTAAATCCCTCTCCTCCAATTCAATAAGGATGACCTTTGTTCAAT
>ML798112.1:490662-511776 GCA_009831015.1 Picea engelmannii
CAACAACAAGTTCTCCAAATCTTAAAGGACAACTTGACCATGGCACAAAATCGCATGAAACAACAAGCAAATCAACATCGTAGTGAAAGAAGTTTTGAAGTAGGGGATTGGGTATTTTTAAGACTACAACCATACAAACAGATCTCCCTCAAGCAAGCCAAGAAGGATAATAAATTATCACCAAAGTACTATGGCCCTTATAAGGTATTGCAAAAGATTGGTACTATAGCATACAAATTGGAGTTGTCTGCATCTTCACGAGTACACCCAGTTTTCCTTGTTTCATGCTTAAAGAAGGTTATAGGCGACAAGATCCCAGTTCAAACTATATTTCCAGAACTTGACAAGTAAGGAAAAATCATATTGGAGCCTGAAGCCATCACTGACACAAGAATTCTCCAGCTGAGGAATAGATCCATTTCAAAGTATCTCATTAAATGGAGGAAACTATCAGCTGAAGATTCCACCTGGGAAGATGAGTCTTTTATACAAAAGCATCCAAAGTTACTCAAGCGTTGCGGACAACACTTGTCTCAAGGGGCGGGCATGTTAAGCCCTAATATTGGTTGATTACCCCTTAATTGGGGCATATTATATTAGTAATGTTATTTTATTTATGTCAGCTTTAGGCCATTAGTTGTAATTATACCTCCTAGTCTCCTATATATACCAAGGAGACATTTTCATTTTGAATCATCTTGTACTTGAACATTTAAGTGGGGTAAAAGGAGGTTTCCCCCTTGAAGAGGCTTATTATCTGAAATTATCTCTTTTTCAAGGCGTTGAGTACTTTTTCTGAGGTTTTTCTATGCTATATTGATATTTGGTTCTTAACAATGCCATTGTGGTCCTTTGACCCTTAATTACGTTGTGTAGCCTTGGGCCCCACTACCCTGCTAACACAAGATGCCACATGGAGGAATACTGGCGAATGATACGTGGCCCATTTAGATGGGTGACACTTGTCACGTTCCAAATGCCATCTCAATCCTCCATGGGTTCTAGACCCACTGACACATGGCACACATCCCATGTGTCCACGTCACCTCCAGGTGATGTCATCATGACTCACCACTTCGGCTCTTCGGGCTTCACGAGTTTTGACTCCTCTGCGCTCGCTTTTTCCCGAAGTGCTTTTCCTCGGAGTTCATGATCTACTGACGTGTGTCCTCCTTCACTATCAACAACTATTAATGACTTCGACACTTCGGGCTTCAATAGTTTCAAACTCACAACACTTGCCTCCTCCCAAAGTACTTCCACCCGAAGTACACAATCTCTTGACGCGCATCCTTCGTAACTAACAGTTGCGATCTACTTTGGGACTTCATGAGATTGTCACACTCCACACTTGAAATCCTTTGAAGTGACTTTCATTTTCCTTCCTAGACATGGATCTAATGGTCGGGCTCTTTTCCTACGATCTACAGTGTAGATATCCTTCAGAAGTTTGTGCCTGAACGCATTCCACTTCTCCCGATTGTCGAACTCTGAAAGGCTTCCAGGATAACCTTCCTACACCTTCTTTCGATCTAACGGTCGTAAAGTTTTTTCCTCTCCTTCTGACCAGATCCTATGGCTCCAACACCCCAAGTGTTGAGTGCTATCTCTCTATGGTCGAATAGCACGCCTACTGCAGTTTTATTCTACCGCTACTCTTCCTGAGCTTCGTAACACGACCAAGTAACCCTTGGCACTCAAAAACATTCTAAGGTTCAAAATTGGTTCCATCCGAACACCATTTCCACTCGAAACATTGGGTCCAAAGACCACTTATCTAGTGCATTCAGGCTCAGCGTTGAAACCATGGGATATGATACCATATTGTAATGTCCCCGGCCATCAACCTCACTGTCAAGCAACACTACTATGCAGAACATTCCCATAAATTTATATATGACATGCATATTAAATCAAATTAACTCATTTAACCAAACAATACAGAGTAATCAAAGGATTACCGCTAACATACAGAAATAATGGAATTAACAGTAAATATCATTGCAACGGAATACATGATAATTTCACAAGCATCACAGACATGCATTTTAATTGAAAGTAAAATAAATAATAATACTTATCTTTGAAACTGTAGTAACTCCACCAACCACGTGTATACCTTCCATGAACCTCCCAGCCTTAAACCACACTACTCATCACGCTCAGTAGTGGGTCACCCCCGAGATGGGACCAAGCTCCACCTAGGGGAAGGGAATCCTAGACTATGCTGAGGTTACAAGAAAATTGCATAGAGAAACTGGAAGGATTCTCTCCAGGAGCCTTCTTACACCCACTACTCACAGAATCTCATTCCCCACATGCCTGTTCCACCTGGGAGTATACACCTTCACAAGCATAATCCATCGGTGCTTCACCTCCCTCTCTAGGTCTCGACAACAGGTCGGATCAAGAATTATTAGAGCTCCATAGCTGGTGTTGGACTCTCTCTGGGAGAAACCACTTCCCAGCAGACTCTCTCACCTGGGAGAGCTGCTCATAGGCTTGACAACTTGCCTCTTCTACCACAGGCCTGAAAACCCGGTTCTTCAGCTAGCTTCAGCCCAATTCCTGCAAAGTGAGGATAACAACAACAAAAATTGGTCAATTCCACTTAGGAAACACAGAAGGAAACAACCAAAAGACATTTTAGGTACGGAATCGACTCTACAAGAGATGATAGGTTGGGCTCACAGGACACATAGGTGACACCACTCAATCCACGAATTTTCTACTAGTTTTCAAGGTGTGTGACAAGGAATCCACACAGAGGTCAAACACAGAGTCAACAATTTAAACAAAAGGTGTATCGGGTTCACAAGAAAACATCACAGGATTTGGGTTTTAGAGTTGTGTGAGGTATGCATATAGAGATCAGATGCCGAGGTAACACGGTTCAGACAACGGATCGGGAAACTGACAGAACAAATGCACAGACCAGACATAATTCACAGTTTCAGATAGCCGGCGACAGAATGGAGGATGAACCCCCATTATGGCTTAATTCTTGGGTTAAATTGCATGTGCCTGGGCCAACACATGTCTCCCATGAAGCTGCATGCACTCCATCAAGTAATGTTCCCTTTTTGCACACGTTGGAGTTGCATGCGCTACCTCTCCCAAAACTTAGGATAAAAACATGTTTGTCACACAGCTTTAGAATAATAATAAATTATTATTCCCAAGGAATTAATCCCCTAAGATTAGCTCCCTCTTTCCAACCTTTCAACCCCCTTTCCCTTACCCACCTTGTGGAAGCTTAGTGCCCCATCACTCTTTCTTTGTGGTCAGTCTACACACATCAATGTTTATATATTATATTAATGATCTTCATAATTACATATACAAAATCAGGATCATGGCCTTAACACTTAGGCTCTCTAGCCTAATAAGCACATAATCCCACTAGCTTATCAATATTCAACTCACCAGTCTACAAAACATGATTTACAATTCATAAACATGATTACAACAGGGCTTGTCCTTGTGGATATTACAATAGGGATGAGCTCATGGGAGCTTGGGAAACTCTATTTCTTGCCACAAGAATTTCAATTTATGAGCTATATGTCTTAGGAGATTCCAAGATCGTTATTGATTGGCTCAATAGAAAAGGATCTATTTTGGTGGCTAATCTAGATGGTTGGAAGGAAAGAATCAATGATCTCATTCTACTCTTCAGATCAATTACCTTTGCACACATCTATAGAGAAGATAATAAGAAGGCTAATCTATTGTCAAAAAAAGATCTTCCCTTCGTCAAGGTCAAATTTCTTACAGTCATTGGGTGGATGGCCAAGATGGCCAACTCTTTTTTTACATATGTACTAAGTATCTTAGACTCTACTCCAGGAATAGTTTTTTGGTCGTGGGGATGGTTTCTCTCCTCTTTGTTTGAGAGGACTTTGGCGAAGTTTAGTATAGTATCTTTTGGGTTGGCTACAAATATTATTTTGTATTGAACTTTGTATAGACAACTTCTCTTTTTTGAAGTATTAGGTGGAAGACCTGTTCATTATGAGCACTGATATGTAAACAGTTTATATTATAATTAATATAAAGTGAAATTTTCTTTGGAAAAAAAAAACTAGTTATATGATTTGGCTTAAAAAATTATATAGATCTTATTAGCAAAGTTATAGATACGATCATTTCTTTTTGTAATTTGAAGGTTTTTTTTTTCTAGGTGTTTCCTTGATTTTAGGTAAAATAGATGTATTTTATATGTAATTTTTAAATACAAATGATTGTATTGTATTAAGTCAAAAAATTTCATGTTATTCGATAATAGAGAAGTGCATAATATTATGATAAATTCATCTTTTTGAGGGAATGCTATAATGTTGTTAAGGAAGGAGGATAAGTATTTTTTCGATAATAGAGAAGTGCATAATTACGCCGAAAGGCGTACACCTATTGACAATGGGCAGATTTAATAGGGGGTTAGTGCTTAATAAGTTTTCTATGAACATGATTAAATAAGGCTGGAATATTCTTAGTAGTCACACAAAATAAATGGTTGTGATTTCAATCATTAACTTCCTAGCTATTATAAAGACATCCGTTTATGTGTTTAATTTTTTACATTTACCTAATCATATTTAAAAATAACTTTGATAGCTAACTGATTGCCACGTAAGTGATTAACAAAAATTAAAATATTAACACCAAATAAATGAAGCTCAACCATTTATTTGTTAATCAATAATAAAATTTAATATATTCTTTTAAGGATTCATTTCATCTTATCAACCTTTCGGCATTCACCAGCAGCTAATATTTAGCTGTTGTGCTAGTATTATGATAAATTCATCTTTTTGAGGGAATGCTCTAACGCTGTTAACGAAGAAGGACAAGTATTTTTGAGTAGTGATTTTTTTTCTTTTCAGAATCTAGTTGACATGAATTAATATATAGATAAACTAAGAACACGACTTCATATAGATGCAATACATATCTAAAATAAATTTTGATAACATGGTTTTGCAACCGCCATTTAAGTTAACCTCACGATGTGTCATTTTTTTTATTTTTTTTAAAATTGAATAAAGTATAAGTATCATTGTTTTAAATGTTGACTTCCTGTAAATAAATTTATTTCTATTTATTATCAAGGAACACCAATTATGATGTTATAACTTACATTTTGCAATCAAAATATAAAAGATGTGATATAGATGCAGATATTGTGTCTTTCTTGAATTGTTATATGATTTTCAACACTCTAATTTATTATAGATGTGAAATAAGCAGTAGAGAATATTATTTCCTATAGACCCTACTTTCGGAGTCCTAACATCTAACAAATACAAATAATATCATACATGTATTTCTTATCAATAAGAATATTAACTATAAGTGTGTGAACTCATTAGGCCTTAACATAGTAATCATGCTCTGAAGCCCTGAGGGTTAGCTCAATTGGTCAAGAGTCATACATGAGTTGTTGGTCATGGGTTTGACTCTCTTAATTACCCTTAGTCAAGGCCCCATAATGAGGGCCGATGGTTTACCCCACTTACTATCCATGGATCATGGGGAAGTATTCAGAGTGTTTTCCACAAGTACATTTCCTTGGGAAAAAAAAGTAATCGTTCTTTGATACCATATGTGATGCCCATCTAAGTTAACCCAACAATGTGTCATTTTTTTAATTGAATAAAGCATAAGTACCATGGTAAAAAAAATGGCACATCATGGGGTTATCTTAGATGGGAATCACAAGTTTCTTGTCATGTAGATCAAAATTCATTGGGGTGGTTTTATTTTATTCTTCTGGGATACTTTCATCAATTCCTCCCATTGAGCTTGGAATGGTGTGGCAAGTTGTTGAAATTCACCTTCTTCCAATTTTGCAATGTTATTATTTTCAACTTATGAGAGGGTTTCCTAAACCCTTTTTAGAAGGATGAAATAATAGAGAATTCTCATGGGGACATGCATGCATGTATAAGGCCCTTGTTGTTGAATATGTTGGCTTTTCTTTTGTTTGTAGAGTCTATAGTCACTAATTCTGAAGGTAGTTGAGGCGAATCTTGATGTGATAAATTCATGTAAACTAGAGAGGGTGTGCACTATGTCATGTTCCCTCCCTCTTGCACTAGTTCATTTCCTAGAGTGGTAATAGTCCATGAATTTTTTACATGTGTTTTGGCTAGTGTGTATCCTCTAAGAGGTTCTTGTTTATTATATGGTGGTCCTTTGTTGCCTCATCCCATCATGTGGGTTTCCTTAATGCTTTTGGGGGGGATCTAACTTTTGGATTATTGACATAGTGGGTTGCAATGTGTCATGTTTTCAAATATGTGCCTCATTGTAAAGTGGCCTGCTCATAATCAAGAGGTATGTCTAGGTTTAGTCTTTGGCTAACATCTTGATTTCCATAGGAAAGTCTTTGTTGAAATCCATGTCTACATAAATATGAGCATAGGTATTTATATGCCTACATTGTGTCTCAAACAAGTCTCCTAAAGTGGAATTTTTCTAAGGCATTTTGTATCCATTACAATGAATCAAATCCCCAAAAGAACAAAAGAAGGTTAGGCATCCTTATAGAGACTAAAATTGTGGAGAGGGAATTCAATGCAAATCAAATATTTATATCCATGACTTCATGCAAAGCCTTGCTTTACCCCCAAAACCATTTTATAAGTTTGATTTGCTAAATCACTAGTATACATGAATATTAAAATAAATAATTTGGTTTCTCGTGATGCATTAAAAATATAAAGGTTCATGCATGACATATGATGTGAATCTAGAGACTCGAATATTATAATAATACAATAGTATAGAGTTAACTAATCATGAATTTAAATTTCACACCTATATTTATTGTTCTTATGTTTCAGAAAATAATGTTTATATCAATGGGGTCTAGCTCGATTGGTTATAAGGAGAAGTTGTTATCCTCCCCACTCAATTTCAAATCCCACTTGTGACATGTTTTCTCTTCATGAGTTTACTTTTAATTGGGGTTCTTCATGAGCTAATTTTTTATTGGTGTTGCCAAGATACCATCAATCCCATTCTTGTGTATGGGCTAGAGGGTGGGAGCATGTCAACATGGAAAAGAAAATAAAGTTGTTTTTATATTTATTAGGTAATGATCATATTATATAAGTAATGAGAAACAAAATATATATATAAATGTTTGGTGCATAAAAATATTAATATTTAGGGTTAAAATGAAATTTGTTTTCATTCATTTGCTACGGTTAAGAATATATGTTTCATACTTGGAGGTCATAGGTTCAAATTAAATGGGGGTAGGGTATGTAAACCTCCATAGGTTATGCAACCAAATTGATTTGTGGAGGGGGTCCCTTGTCCCAAAAACAAGTTCTTGTGTATGTCATGCAATTAAATAAGGCATTAGACACTAAAAAATGAGATAGATCCTCCAAACAAAATATGTGTCCCTTCTATGGGATATGAACCCAATTACAAGGATTAGCACACTAGGGGAATAACATTACCTCACTAAAGACATGGTTTAGGGCCAATATCCATGGTGTTAGGCACTACACACTACTTTTAGGGATCACAGACCATGTCGAAGACCCTTGACAATGAAAAACTCCCTCTGAAAGAAATATTTCATCCACAAATATGTTAATATGCACTTTGAATGAAATCACATGGACAAGAGTTGAACACTTACAACTTTAATTGTACTAGTCTTTCATAACACATTTACACATTTTAAAATGCATACTTACTATTTGAATCTAGTTATTTTTAGCAGTATTGTACTATTTGAATGTTATTTTTTATCAGGATTGTGTTAAACAACGTGTATGCATTGTTTTTAATGGACACATGTGTTATGTATATCTCCGAAATCTACTTATCAATAAATGTGGTTGGTTTTTTTTTACGTTCATCTTAGGGAATCTAAGTTTCAAATTGCAAAACCTAGAGTTACTTGTTTTCTTCCAAATGTCTATCAATATCTATAATTTCAATTATATTCTTAAATATGCAAAACATATATATATATATATATATATATATATATATATATATATATATATTATTTTTCATAATTGGGTCTATAAAATATATCAAAAATAAAATTAAAATGATCATCATTTTAATTTTATTTTTGATATAGTTTATAGACCCAATTATGTAAAATAAAAATAAATAAATAAATATATATATATATATATAATCATTTTATTTTTATTTTTGAAAAATATCAGCATAATTCCAAAAACATGGTTGCATACTAATTATTATAAAACTTTTAATTTCACTACCATTTCCAGAACAAATTATATGTTTCACTACCATAGACCGAGCTCAATCATACATGTATATATTATCTAAATCCAAGCCTTAACACCTATTTCTATAATGTATTCATGGATTTCTTGATGGTTTCTTATACTTTTCAACATATTTGTCCATTGCCTTCTTCCTCTATCATTCTCTCTAGCCCACTATTTATCCCACTTTCTATCCAATTCATTTTGACTCTCCCTTTACCTCTCTTTATGTCTCCCTATATTTCAAGGTTTATTTTCAAATGGTTCATATGTTTTGGGTTTCCTTTCTCTCTACCACATGGGTTTAATGTCTCACATTTCCTCACCATTCTCCATTATACTTCCTCCTCCCTTTTGAGACAAGTTTTGTTGGACACACCGACCACACTTAGAAAGGGGGGGGAATGAGTGTGGAGCTCTTTTTCAAAATTTCCCTCTTACAAAAAACTCATTAGTTAGCAATCACTATTTACTCATTAGTTATTGTTGTTATTTATAACTAGTTAGATGTGAACATATATCCGCAATATATCATCAATAAATCATCACCACAAGGAACACAAAGAACACAAGATGTATGTACAATTTTCTTTTTATTATGGACTTGAATCCTTGGGGTTTATCAGCAACAACTGAATAGAGTACAACTCTACAAGAGAACCAACTCTATATGCAAGACTCATCTTACATCGTCAACACCAACTGAGATGAGGCGCTAATCCTCCATAGATATTAATATGTCACAGGTACGCGACCTGTCAATAGTTCAACCCGCATGTGTGCATGCCCTAGCTCACTACAACCCACGTATATATGTGGTCAGTCAGTATTACAACATGCATATGCCTTATGAGTTACTTAGGGTTTTCTCTTCAAAATCAGCTCATATCCTCTGCAACCTGCAATAATATTCTCTTCTACCTTTTACTGTCCAAACTGACTCACAACCAATCACAACACATTGTTGGACATACCAACCACACTTAGAGGGGGGGGGGGTGAATGAGTGTGGATCTCTTTTTCAAAACTTCCCTCTTACACAAAACACATTAGTTATCAATCATTATTTACTCATTAGTTATTGTTGTCATTTATAGCCAGATAGATGTGAACATATATCAGCAATATATCATCACCACAAGGAACACAAAGAACACAAGATGTATGTACAATTTTCTTTTTATTATGGACTTCAATCCTTGGGGTTTATCAGCAACAAATGAATAGAGTACAACTCTACAAAAGCACCAGCTCTATATGCAAGACTCGGCTTACATCCTCGGCACCAACTAAGATGAGGCACCAACCCTCCATAGATATCAATCTATCATAGGTATGCGACCTGTCAGTAGTGCAGCCAGTGTGTGTGTGTGCCCTAGCTCACTACAAACTACGTATGTACGCAGTAAGTCAATATTACAGCCTGCATATGCCTTCTAAGTTACTTAGGGTTTTCTCTTCAAAATCAACTCAGATCCTCTACAACCTGCAATCATATTCTCTTTTGTCTTTTACTATCCAAACTGACCCACAACCAGTCACAACACATCCAAGCTCTCCAATAACATATGCATGTTTCTCAACCATACAATATGTATGCTACTCAATCATGTATAAGCAACCAGTATACTATAGCAATCATATAAACATTGAATCATAGAGTGTTTCTCACTCCATCAACCAACATAGATCACATCATAATAACCATACCAAGAATGCCTTAAGAATTCACCACACAACAAGAAATAGTATCCTTAGAGACAATAATATAACCATACCAGAATTTTTATGGAAGATCTAAGCCCATAGAATGCAGATCTGGAACCTGCTTCAGTCTTCAACAACCAGTCATCATCTCAAACATTGATTTCCATGACTTCATCCATTGTACGCACCATGTCTTCATACAACCTACATATGTATGTGTCCTGACCCATTGTAGCCCGCGTATACCTCAGAACCTAGGGTTTTTGAACCTCCGAGACATTTCTCGTCAAGATCTCAGACATGCTGAAACTTTGATGTGTTAATGAGATCCTCCATACCCTCTCTCTCTCATAATAGATATTCAATCATGCTCAAGAGATACTCACAAAATATACACACAAAAGGTGCTTTCCTCTTATTTATACTCTTTATCCTCTGGGTCACTTAACCCACTTCTAGGTCACTTAACCCATTTCTAGGTCACTTAACCTATTTTCCTCATTTTAGGGTTAACCACTTTCCATAAATAGAAAGTTCTCCATTACTTTATCATTTAAATATTCCTCCTTGAATTTGTTACCTTGCTTTATCATTTAAATAATATTCTTTGATTTTGTCACTTCACTTTACTATTTAAATAATCCTTCTTGACTTTGTCACTTTACTTTATCATTTAAATAATGATTTCTTATTTTCAATCACTTTGACTTCTTTGACCTTTTGGGGCTTCAAGCCTACATATGAGGGTCCTTCATATTCGTAGGGCCATAACTCTCAAACTATGAAGAGTTATGTGACATTCCACATACCACCGGAAATGGCATGACAAGCATTGTCCATCTAGGATAGCTTCACTAACAAATTCACTTATCTTCAATTCATTATTCTCCAATCAAGCATGGGTTCTCCAACCATTCTTCTATGATAACTCAACCGCAAAGCGTCTTCCCGTGAGGGATTTCACCATAAGGGGACCACTTTGGAGTTCATCCATTTGTGCACCTTATCAACCATGATAAGACAATAATGATTCATCAATCCAACTAATATGCATCATATCAATGACAACTCATTGATCCATCTCCATCTATGCATGATTCCATTTGACATCTATCCATACAACAATCAATCAATCATTACTTGACATCAATCAATCACTTGACATCAATCAATCAATTTACATCAATCAATCAAACCATTGGAATCAATGGCAACATGATCCAACAATCTCCCCCTTTGGCATTGATGGCAATACCAACGTTGATGTCAACACCAATTACCAATTATTGATGTCAACATGTAGATAAGGCATGTGATACATCAATAGTAAATGTGACTATCTCTCCCCATCAATAATCATCAATCACATCAATGTGACTATTTATCCCCCTTTGACATCAATGGAAAAGGGTCATTCTCCTCTTGGGGTTGCTCCCCCTGCTTGAACTCTCCTTGGGGTTTCTCCCCCTACCTGAATGTCGTGACTATATCTTCCTAGGACTTCTCCCCCTGTTTGAATTCCTTTGAATAATCTCTCCCCTTTTGAACAAGGGATCTCACTCTAATGTAATTTTTGAGGATACCCCACTCATATTCCCCCTGTGACCATTTCTCCCCCTGGAACTATGACTTTGTGCTATTTCTTCAAGTATAGGGCTCTTTTCTCCTCCTAGAACCATGGGAAGAAGAGTGACTCCAACTATGGGTATGTCTTCCCCTATCTTCTCTACAATATGAACAATATGCTACCATATGATGATCCTTGGACCTGTTCATGCATCAAACTCATGCCATACCAACCATCATGAAAGAAAATATATGTCAACAATAAAATAGAGAATCATGAGTAGAACATCACCCAAGTACATCATGTACCAATTTTGTGCCCATCATGCACAACACCCATGTACATCAACCATGTACATCAATGCCATAACATGAAGAATCCTCATACATGTATACCAAATCCTCCATAAAATATGTGCCAATCATACTGCTAGTAGGTGCCTCTACCAATGTACTAGAAATGTACCAATCATACATCAACTATAGATCAAGCTATGACTCATCAATGATGTACAACATGATCACCTTATCAACTTACCAACTATATTTCGAATATGTATCCCATCACCAAGACATCCAACAAATGTTCTTCCAATAATACATCATAGGATATATCAATGAAACTCAAAATGTGTACTAGTTATGTACATCAACAGATCAACATCAATCCTCCATTCACTACAGAAAATACTAAACATCCAAAAACACATGTACTAGTAGTATGCTTCAATAGATCAATGACATCTCTAGCTAGCATCATCAAGATATATCACATAACCAAGGTGCAATAACTTCATTGGCATAACCAACATTGTTCTTCAATAGAAAATGCCTCAATCCATATTCATGGGTTAGTGCCATGCATCCAAGATGGCCTTTCATTATTTTTTATCATCACCTTACATAATCCAATATGTAAACATGAAAACCTGTAGCAAACAATGTTAGAACCTGTAACAAACAATGTCAGACCTTGTAACAGAGTGTTATACCATAACATCAAGTTGCAACCCATGTGCATTGCCTTTTTCCTAAGGCTTTACCACATATACGCAGCCTTCTGCACAGATAGCTCGCGTATGTATGCAACCTATTCAATATTAGCCTATGTATGTATGTGGTTGTTACCACTGTCACCCGCATATGCCTCAATAGATGACACACTTGAGCTTCCCTTAAGGCTTCTATTATGCTCTGGTTGTTCAGTCTTCTTCACCCACTTCTGAAGATTTCCCTACTTCTCAGAACTTGAGCTCTAAGCTTCCATATTTTCAAATATGTCTCCCTTCCTTACTTCATTCCTTCTTATATTCATTCTATATGAAGTCCTCATCATGGAATTTCTTCTTATGTCCCAACAATCCTGGGATTTGTGGCCAAATCCACTACAGTTGTAGCATCTCATGGTTTTAAAATGAACAACAATGTGTCCTACTTGATCACATCTCCAAACACCTTATGGTGTTATGAAATCTTCTTTCATTTCTCCTTGCATAATATCTGCACTCCAAAGCTTTGTGACCATATTAATTACATTAATAACATTGACCGTGAAAAATTATTTCATACCTTTGCTTTGGTGCCCATCTTCTTTGAGGTGTAAGGATGGATTCTTGATGTCTTCCTTTCTTTGTTCTTTTGAAACTTTCCTTGCCTTGTGTGGATGGTTGATTTGCAACATTGTCTCCATCCTTTGAGGGACTTACCTCATGCTTCTTTGAGGTGCTTGCTTCAACATGTGTAGTTTATCCCTTGTATCCAAGACCTGATCTATCATATGGTGATCTTTGACTTTCCAAGATCTCATTCAAGATTTGTGAGCTATTAAAGAATTTATTTGAATTCTCTAATTTCTTTCTAAGATCAACAACTTCAGATTCTAGCATATGACATGACTCTTCCTTTTCATTTATTTAATTCTTCAATAATTCCTCTACCGTTTTGGATTCTTCAATTTGGGTCTTGAGATGGAAAATAGTTTCAACACATTTGCTAATCTCATCATCTACCTTCATATCTTATTTTTCATTCTTTAGTCTTGTGATCTCTTCTTACTTTACTTCTAATTGGGTCTTATTACTCTCTTCTTGTTCTTTGATCATTCCCTTTAACTTCAAGATGTGCCTTTGACTCCTCCTAAGGAACTTCTTAGTGTTATCCAAAAGATAACTATAGTCAATATAATAATGGTCATTGCTATATTCATATAAACCCTCTTCAACTTTATTTTGAAGTTATAATATATCTTCTTCTATTCTTTCCATGGGATAACTTCCATCAAACTCTACACAAACTATTTCTAGATTTTATTCTTCACTTGTAGAGAAAAAATCAACATCATCACATTTTGAATCATTGCAATCAAGAGTCTTTGGATATTCTTCACCTTCATTTGAAATACTTTCAAGATCTTCCCTTTTGCCAACATCATCACATGATTCTTTGCTTTCATTTGAAATGTCTTCAAGATCTTCATTTGTGATAACATCATCACTTGATTCTTTGTCTTCATTTGAAATGTTTTCAAGATAAAATTTAGAAATAATGCATTCAAGAGTTTTTGGAGATTCTTTACCTTTAATGATCTTTATGGAGTGGTATTCAACATATTCTTTCTTGTTTTGATATGTCTCCTCTAGATTTAGCCATATATCCTTGGTGGAAGTGCATTGTCCCATGCTCTCTTTGATAGGGCTTGAGAATCCACTAAGAATGGTATTGAGAGCCAATGCATCATTCTTCTTTCCTTCCCTTTGAGCTGCAAACTTTGACTTGTTCTTCAAGGAAACTAATCCACCAATGGTTACCTTCCAAATACCCACTCCCATCTCTTTCAAATGCACTCTCATTTCTATTCTCCAAGTAGAATAGTTTTCCTCATCAAGGATTGGAACTTCATCATCTATTTGTGTGTCTATAGATCTCCTCCAAGATTTTTAAGGATTATAGTGAAGGCTCGCACTGATACCAATTGTTGGACACACCAACCACACTTAGAGAGGGGGGGGGGGTGAATGAGTGTGGAGCTCTTTTTCAAAACTTCCCTCTTACACAAAACTCATTAGTTAGCAATCACTATTTACTAATTATTTATTGTTGTCATTTATAACTAGTTAGATGTGAACATATATCAACATATATCATCAACAAATCATCACCACAAGGAACACAAAGAACACAAGATGTATGTACAATTTTCTTTTTATTACGGACTTCAATCCTTGGGGTTTATCAGCAACAACTAAATAGAGTACAACTCTACAAGAGCACCATCTCTATATGAAAGACTCAACTTACATCCTCAGCACCAACTGAGATGAGGCACCAATCCTTCACAGATATAAATCTGTCACAGGTACGTGAAATGTTAGTAGTGCAGCCCATGTGTGTGCCTTCCCTAGCTCACTACAACCCGCTATGTACGTGGTTAGTCAGTATTGCAACCTGCATATGCCTTATGAGTTACTTAGGATTTTCTCTTCAAAATAAACTTAGATCCTCTGCAACCTGAAATCATATTCTCTTCTGTCTTTTACTGTCCAAACTGACCCACAGCCAATCAAAACACATCCAAGCTCTCTAATAACTTATTCATGTTTCTCAACCATACAATATGAATGCTACTCATTCATGTATAAGAAACCAGTATACTATAGAAATCATATCAGCATTGAATCATAAGAGTGTTGGTCACTCCATCAACCAACACAGATCACATCATAACAACCATACCAAGAATTCCTTAAGCATTCACCACACAACAAGTAATAGTATCTATCAAGACAATAATATAACCATACCAGAATTTCTATGGCAGATATGATCCCATAGAATGCATATATGGAACTTGCTTCAGCCTTCAATAGTTATTCATCAGCTCAAACATTGATCTCCATGACTTCATCCATTGTACCTACCCTGTATTCATACAGCCTATGCATGTACGCGTCCTGGCCCATTGTAGCCCGCGTATACCTCAGAAACTAGGGTTTCTAAACCTCCGAGACTTTTGTCGTCAAGATCTCAGACATGTTGAAACTTTGATGCATTCATGGGATCCTCCATACACTCTCTCTCTCTCTCTCAGAATAGATCTTCAAGCATGCTCAAGAGATACTCACAAAAGATACACACAAAGGGTGCATCTCACAAGAGGACCTTGCCTCACATTTATACTCTTTATCTTCTAGGTCACTTAACCAACTTCTAGGTCAATTAACACATTTCTAGGTCACTTAACCTATTTTCCTCATTTTAGGGTTAACCACTTTCCATAAATAGAAATTTCTCCATTACTTTATCATTTAAATATTCCTCCTTGACTTTGTCACCTCACTTTATCATTTAAATAATATTCTTTGATTTTGTCACTTCACTTTATTATTTAAATAATCCTTCTTGAATCTATCACTTTACTTTATCATTTAAATAATGATTTCTTCTTTTAAGCACTTTGACTTCTTTGACTTTTGGGGGCTTCAAGCCTACATATGAGGGTCCTTCATCTTCATAGGGACATAACTCTCAAACCATGAGGAGTTATGTGACATTCCACATATCACCAGAAATGGCATGACAAGCACTATCCATCTAGGATAGTTTCACTAACAAATTCACTTATCTTCAATTCAATATTTTCCAATCAAGCATGGGTTCTCCAACCATTCTTCTAGGATAACTCAAACGCAAAGAGTCTTCCCATGAGGGATTTCACCATAAGGGGAACACTTTGGAGTTCATCCATTTGTGCACCTTATTAACCATGATAAGACAATAATGATTCATCAATCCAACAATGCATCATATCAATGACAACTCATCGATCCATATTCATCTATGCATGATTCCATTTGACATCTATCCATACAACAATCAATCAATCATTAATTGAAATCAATCAATCAAACCATTTGCATCAATGACAACATGATCCAACAAGTTTGTCGGGGAATCGTTTCATTATTCAAGTTCTTAAGGTGAACCACCCCCTCTTTCTCTTATTCCGCTAAGGAATTTTCCTTTTCCTCTGATTGATTACTTGCCTTCCTCCCCACCATCATTTTTTATTCACTATCCAAGTCACCATTTAATACGGTGTCATTAAAATGTGATATCATTTGTCTAACTGAGTTTTAAGACCTCTTGTTTATCCACTATCCTAGCTAGTCTTATTGTCTTTTGTCCACTAATTCAACATGTATCTTATTTTTCCATCTGGCTATTCTTAAGGTGATTCTCCTTCATTTAAATGCAACAACGATGAGAAAATTCCCATTCACCTTAGTTCCTATGCAAAGAAGTGATGGTTGAGGCAAGATGGATGAGAGAGAAATAATCAAGAAGCTTCTAGAAGAGGCATAGAGGCATATAAATTGTGGTTATAGATAACCCTATATTTGAGGGAGCATGCATAGTGAAAAATATGCATGAGCCAACTTTAGTCTTTCCTTATTTAAAAATATTGTCTTCAGTTAGTTCAAGTAAAGTGCATGCTTTTTTCCATATTTATAAGAACTATTTTATCTTCATTTAGGTGAAATTCGAAGTTACGTAAATGCATGCATAGTTTAGAATTACACAAGGTGCATATCTCTAAGAGAAAAGGCACTCCATGTTGGGTTTTGTCTTCTTCCAATTAAGGCACAATCAACTAGGCATCATATCTCATGAATTCATGTAGGATAGTCACATTGTCCTAGGCACTAGGATTAGGGTTTTTCTTCTTCAATGGACATGCCCCATTAAAGGATACTTCATGCATTATAAACCCTAATATCTCGTAGTCTGTAAAAAAGACTCAATATATTGAATTCACTAGAGAAATATTTGAGAGAGCGATAGTAGAATACTTTGAGTTGTTTGCTTTGTTTTTCATATTTCAAATTTTAGAAAATTATGTGTAACATCCTTCTCTAATTGAGCATAGTATTATTGACTTATTATTTGAGGACACTTTCTTACAAGTGATTGAGGTATGGTACTTTGTGATTTCATTCAGATTATGGTTTATATATGATGAGGTTGAGGTGTTATGGATTATTGATTATATTGATGTATATGTATTGACATAAGTTTTTGACGAGTCGTCCTAAGTGTGCAGGACACATGATAGATTAAGGATGTTGATGGCATCGATGGATTCCCCTGGACCTCGGATTGAGTCAGGGAGTGGATTGTATTTATTGAGTATTTCATTTCACGCACATATGTTGTATGATTTATTTTAGTAAATATTTATATATATGGAATTGTTGACAACATTTTGTTAGTGCATGCACGTTTGAAAATGCTTGTTAATCCGACTCACATAAGGAGTAGATGGGTTACATTCACAGAAACCAAAAATTTAGGGAGAGGAGTGACAATGTCCCTGTCACAGCCTACTAGCACTCCCACCATGGTCTGAATTGTAGGTTAACAATTCCCTAGTTCGAAGGGTCCACGATTTCATGAGGGTAGACTGAGACAGTCATTCACAAGATTTCTAAGGAGCATGCAATAAGGCAGAGTCCTTATTCCTTAGAATCCCTTAGTCTCTCACAAGGTCAATTGAGTGGAGTATTTACTCCAAGGGTTGTACAACTTCCAAAACAAGTCTAAGGTGAGTGGCACCCTTGGAGCACGGAGGTGCGTCTTGAAGGGCAGGTCGTGTAATTTAAAACTTGAAGTCAATAAATCTAGGTGGCCCAGAAAACATTGAATTATTTATACCTTGTTGGATTAACTAGTTAATCAAATGATAGATTATTAGTTGAGAATCCTAACAAGAGTGAAAGCCTAAGTCTAAGATTTTTCCTAAGTCTAAGTTTGATTTGGGAACTATCTAAAATATTAAAGTGGGGATAAATATAATAATAGGAAAAGGGGTGGTAAAATATAAAGAATCAATAAAATGCACACGTGTGCATGAAATTGATAAAAAAGAAATTTAAATAGAAATAAATAATAACTTGAGAGGTTCATTGTACATATAATAGAAGCTAGAGTCAAACTAAACTAGTCTAACTAGAAGGAGTCTCCCAATTAAACTCTAACTAAGATCTAGTTAGGGAACATTCCTTAAATGAGAATCTGGGGAACATAGGGACACCTACTAGGAGTGAAAATAGGAACACATTGAGGTGTGAGGGTTTTTGACCTTTTAATTAAAATAATATTGGTAATTACTGGTGTAACTGGGGGAGATTGTGACAAGCGTGTGAGTGAGTAATCCAAATTAAAATTTGCTAAAAAGTTAATTATTTGTGCATGAAGACATGTGTCAATGAAGAAAAGTCTATAAGAAGAAATTCTGCAGAAGGAAAAAGGATCTTATTCCCGAGCATTGATATACTACCAAATTTTAATTGGACAATTTTTCACTTGTGAGAGTTGGGATACCAAGCTTGTAAAAAGAGTGGAAGCTCTTCCTTGCGAGGTAAGGCCTTGGAGCTATATTTTTGGTTTTTCTGGTCATGGTCCCTTTGCAGCTCGGGGGGGGTAAGGGGGAAGAAGAGTACCCCTAATGTTCCCTAGGAGGTATCGGTGAAGTCTCTATGATTAGAAAGAGAAGGAAAGGAAGGAGTGCAAGACTTGAAGGATTCTTCAATATGCAGTATTCCTTGGTGTTGGTATTTTATATTCAGAATTTTATTCATAGTATTAGTGTAGTTGTAAGTTAGACTGTTAGAGTCATTGTAGATTCACTGGAAAATATAAATTCCAAATGCTACAAATTTTGTCAACGGATAATAATTATAATGGTTGTATTCTTTAAATTTCTCTAAATTTCGGATGTCCCCACAAATCCAAATTTGAGTGGCTTGATTTTCATAGTATATCTTATTTTATATTGGTGCATGATCTATGTTTTAAAACTCATAGGTTACCCATGTTGAAAACACCTACCGCACTTAGAGGGGGGGTGAATGAGTGTGGGGATCTTTTCCCAAAACTTCCCTCTTACACAAAAACTCCTTAGTTAACATTCAACATTTTCTCATTACTCATTGCTGTCATTTATAATCAGATAGATGTGAATACATATCAGCAACATATCATCAACAAATCATCTCCACAAGGAACACCAAGAACACAAGATGTATGTATAATTTTTATTTTTATTATGGACTTCAATCCAGGGGTTTTTCAGCAACAAATGAATAGAGTACAAATATACAAGAGCACCATCTCTATATCCAAGACTCATCTTACATTCTCAGCACCAAATGAGATGAGAAAACAATCCTCAACAGATATCAACCTGTCAACATAAACAAGTGCATCAACCATGCACCAACCTGTAATCAACCTATACCATAAACAAGTGCATCCAACCATGTACCAAGTATATACCAATAATGTGTCAAATAATAATCAACGACTAATTAATATGTACCAACATCATCAACTATACACCTCATGTATGTGCCAACTCATCAACTGCTTGTCTCAACCATGACTAGTTTTGGATTAGTCAACAACCCCAACTTGAAATAATCATAACTTTGTACCTGTAATGAATAAATATCTAAAACTGATGTATAATGTTCTTCATTGTTTTTTATGCAATTCCTCTAGGCAGAACTACTTGAAACCTCTCAGAAAAGGCGTTATAACAAAAATGACATACCTTGCAGAATTTTGTCTTATTCTAGAGAGCGACCTTGTAGAGCATGGCCCGCTCAAAATATTCATTGAATTGATCTAAAAATATTACACAACATACTATATCCTGTAACCTAACCAACATATTTTGTCTCACTGAATTTGTATATGTTATGAAGAAGTTATGGCGTTTTTACCCGAAACACTTGTTTTTGACTAGTTTCAGGACTGGCCACAAACCTTATTTTCAACGGAGTGTAACTCCCAAAATACAATGACCCACAAGATGAATTTTTTACCACAAATACTTGGGTATGTTTCATCAATGGCATAGAAATTTCAAGGTCTGAATCATTATAGAAAAAAATTATATAAAAAATGGTGAGATGACCTATAAATAACATACCTTAGAAAGCATCATCAAAAGAATTTATCCTCCCTTCAATTCCCGCCCTCTTTTCTTCACCTTCCTTCTGAAATTTGGCTTATATATCCTTGGTTACCTTAGTTACCTATAGATCGTCAATATGCTCAAGTGGTCCACACCAAAAATGCTCAAGAAGCTCTCACAAGAAGCTCTCCATCAATACTCCAAAAGATATTCTCACAAGAAGCTCTCCATTGATCCACAAAAATGATGATCTACAAGAGACCATTGCTATCTTATTTATACATTCATCCTCTAGGTCACTTAACCTATTTTCCTTATTTTAGGGTTAACCACTTTCCATAAATAGAAATTTCTCCAATATTTTATCATTTAAATATTCCTTCTTGATTTTTTCATCTTACTTTATCATATCTTGATTTTTTTTCACTTCTCTTTATTATTTAAATAATCTACCTTGACTTTGTCACCTTACTTTATCATTTAAATAATGATTTCTTCTTTTAGGTCACTTAACCCATTTCTAGGTCACTTAACTTATTTTCCTTATTTTTAGGGTTAACCACTTTCCATAAATAGAAGGTTCTCCAATACTTT
>ML798112.1:514834-540403 GCA_009831015.1 Picea engelmannii
TGCATTCTCATCAAGGAAAATACATATTATATTACATCAATCATCAATCAATCAATCCTTTGACATCAATCAATCACTTGACATCAATCAATGACATCAATCAATCAAACCATTGGCATCAATGACAACATGATCCAACAACCCATTGTAAAGTTGTATGATTAGAGTTTAGTTGAAATTATTTAAGGACATTGTTGGTGTATTTATCACTGGTAAACTATGGAATCAATTCCAATTTTTGTGTTCGTGAGTTCTCTGTTGGAAACCTTGTTGAATTCTAAATTAATTCATTATGTGGAAACTCTGTTGCTTTATACTCTTAGTGCGAATTTTGTATCGTGGAAATATTTGTGCTATAGTATCTTAATTTCAAACTTCAAGATCTTGGAATGTCTGTGCGAAGTTCTCCTGACTTATTTATTTTACTTACATCATTCCTGGGCATTAGCCCCTTTTCATCAACAAGTTAGGCATGTGACCAGGGGTTAGAACCCAGTAATGGCCAAAGGGTTCTATTCGGAGCTCTAGGACTCCAGTGCTCTGGAGGTTCTTTAACTTCTACACTCCTTTTATCCCGAAGTGTTAACCAGCCGAATTCGATCACGAGCTAAGTTGAACAACATTTGTAGTTTAACCCTACCCCACCTTTATCCATTAAATTTTAGTAAACTAATCTAACCGCTGAATTTTCTCCCTGATCAACGGTTGACATCTACTCCGGAGTTCGGAACTCCATGAGTTTTCTTGCTTTTGCATCAACAACCCTTTTTCCTCTGGAGTGTCGAACTGTCGAACCTTTGAGTGACCAAGGCTCAAATATATAATGGTCCTTGATCGATCATTATATCTATGGATGACGTTTACTCTGGGGATTCGAAACTTTGAGGTTTCGTAATCTTAAACGGTTACCTTTTAACTTAGCCAGAGAGTCGAATATCGAATAAACTAAGGAGATCATCGATTCTCACACCTTTCTTAGATCTATGGCCATGAGGAACTATGGGAATTTAGGCTTCAAAAGTTTTTGTTGTTGCAACTCTCGTTTCCTCTGAATTTGTGAAGGTCGAACCCATAGATCAGATGATCCTTGTTAAACTTTCGACGACAATCAAGATTGAATCTGGGCTCTGGGAGTTTGGGATTTTTCACCCAAATAAACTTCAACCATCACCTCTCGAATGGCCGAATTCCAAATACTCAGATCTACGGACACATTTACCCAACATTCAACGGTAATTCTTTACTCTAGACTTTGTTTCTCTGAGAGTCCCTTAACCTTAACACCATGACTCTATTTTTCACTGGATTAGCGAACTTCTAAAATATGAAGGCTCATAGATCTAACGACTCGTAATCAATTGCCATATCTACAAATGTCCTTCACTCCGATACTTCAGAGCTTCATTGTTTTCTTCACTCTTTACAATTATGAACCTAACAAGACGGATAATCAAACCCTTGAGGATCCAATGACTAATACTCACTCACCGATTTAGGATGTAGTTTCACTCTGCAACTTTGAGCTTCAAGGCTCACTTAATACAACAACTATAATCCATAGAAGTAATGAAGCCTGAAGGTATTAAGATTTGAAAAGTGTGCATCTCCTATCCGATCGAACGGTTATGGGGATTTCAACTCCTCACGATCAGATCTCGTCCACTAATTTCCTTCGAATGGATTTGAAACTCTTGATTTCCTCTTTTGAAACCTACATGCACTATTTCTCCTAAACTTTACCTTTGAATTGAACTCCAGTGATCAGTAGTGCATCTCTCATGAGCTTTGGACTCTAATTTTCGAGTGCGCACTTGTGCCTCCACTGTGTAAGTTAGCACTGTATCTCTTGAGATTCGTACTTTCGAAAGTTATGACCTCGGCTTGACTTGAAAGGATCTATATGTATTCATAAGTTTTTTTATGAAACTTTGGACTTTCATGGAGCCTGTCTATGCACTTCTAGAGTTGGCACTGGAAGTGTTGAATTTTTATACCAAGAGAGAAGCTTTAGGCTTCTTACACAACTTTTAATTCATTCTTAGAACAGACTTCCACTCGATTGCAAAATCATTTCTTCATTGTATTAGTTGGTTCACAAGGTGCAGAGTAAGCTTATGGTGACTACTTTGTTTTAAGGTATTTTCTCTCCTATTCCTTTCCTCTTTTAACTTGTGATCTAGATCGGATATCTATCTACTTGATTATACATTGTAGGTTGGTCGCACTTATTTCAGGTAAACATAAGTAATATTGAAACTGTCATAAATGATAGATTGTCTATCTAGGGGACTCAGGTTTTTACTATTAAGTTTATATCATGATTCTATTGAAATCATTCTTGACCTTTAATTCTATAAGATGATGAGTTATTGTAATAACATACATTGTGTTATGAGGTGATGACTAAGATACCGGATTCTCTGTGTTATTTGAAGAATTTGTAGTAAGAAATGCTAAGATTTATAGTTGAACTTTGGAATAGATAAAGTTATGGGAATTAGATACTTCCTTGTTCCTCATAACAGTTTCTAGTCTTGTCACCTTAAATGGTCAAGATCAATTGGACGAATCCTAGACTTGAGTGTTGATTATGTGTCTTGGAGGTCCTAACCTTGCAGGATAGGTCAGGTGGGCGGCTTGTATGTTATTATATGTGAGGTGGCATATCATTCATGCATTAAGTGGTATCTAAATCTACTAGTGAAATCGAATGAAAGAAATAGAATGAGTATTTTTTATGTGCGTCATTATCCTATTTCACTGGTTCAACTCATGTTCTATGGATGTCAAAAAAAAAATGTCTCTTATTGTTCCACAAGTACTTAGATGACGTAACAGAGGGGATGTTACATTATGTGATTAGGTTGTTGCAAGTTTTATACTTTATATCATCATTTGTAGAACTCTATTTTATAGAGATTAATACATAACAATACATTGTTTTGATTGTTTCCACATTATCCATTGTTTTCACTTTTTAGCCTATAATCCACAATTTTGTTGTAAATACAATTTACAGTTTTGAGAATAGTATAGACAATTTTAGTTAGAATTTTGTTCATAATAAGTGCATATTTATGTACCATGAATTAAATTTTAACATCGTATGAAAATACAATATTTTTAGATTTTCTAGATCTATGTATGGAATGGATTGTTTCCTATGAGAAAGAGAAGTCGAAGGATCTTAACAAGTGTGATGCCTTAGCTTCCATGATTGAAGTTGAGTCATGATTCACATAAGAAATAGGACTTGTGACATGTTTTTGGGTGAGATGCATGTGAGACACTAGTGATTAAAGTGTTGTTTATTCTTGAAAGAAGCAATATGCACATGTGATAGGTTGCTAGTATGATTTGTTTCCCAATTGATATATTTGTTTGAGGTGTTTTCCAAGAGGTGTAGAATGACTATTATTGGTCTTAAAGGGTGTGACTAGTTAGAGGGTGCTTTCAAATTTACACATTGGAAATGCAAACTACAAATGTTTTTGGAGGAGGTTGATCTTTTGTATTTTTCAAAAGCTAAAGTTACAGATTCTATAGATCACACATAGTTGGCCAAACACAATAAAAAGGTGACAACATTGACAAAAATCATCTTTGATTCTCTAAATGACCATTTGATCCCCCACACCATGAATAATAACTCAACTAAAGGTTTGTACGTTGACTTGATCACTTTATATAAAAGTGTGAATATTTCCCGTAAGATTCTTTTGAAGAACAATCTTACCAACATGCACATGAGTGACATAGACATGATGGATAGATACTTGAAAAAGATCACTAATTTGAGAGATCAACTTGTTGTTATTAGGATGAAGATCACTAATGTGTTGGTGCCCATAGCACTAAATGGTTTCTCTTCACTTTAGGGACAGTTTGTGATGAGTATATATGCTCTAAGTAATTTCCCACCTTTGAGAATATTTGGGATGATTTCATCCAAGAGGAGACCTAAGAAAATCCTAGAGACAATTTTAGCTAGAATGGAAGAGATCCAAAACCTATCCTGCATTGGGAAGGTGAGGTAAAAAAGGAGGACCCAAGAGGGTTCACAAGGGAAATGAGGAAGAATAATATTTTTCAAATCAAGGGAGGAAACAATTGAGTCATGTGAAATTCCTCAAGTGCTACAAGATGGACCACTACACTCTCAGTGTACCAAGAGGAAAAAATCCAAGTAATAGTAGAAGCAAATATGTAAGGAGTGCATAATATTCCACTAAATAATTTGAGTTAACACCCATGGTATTGTGCCTATCCTCTAATATTGTTTGTAGTATGCAATGGTATTATATAGTGGAGCATTTGGACATGTGATCTTCAACAAGAAGGATTTATTCAAGCTTCAAGAGTAAGAGGATGGCATACATGTATAGTTGAGAAATTATGCCACTTATCTAATTACTAGAGTGGGATTTTTCCTTTGTGCATGCCTTTAGGTGATGCTATCAGATTGGATAATTCCATGTATGTCATTGGTTTGACTAAGAACATTCTTTCATATTTTTTCTTGAAAGTTCAACAATGTATGGATGAATTTGATGATCAATGGGAAATTATTAGAACACATATCCCTATCATTAGTCGAGTGAATATAGGAAAAGGAGTGTGTCAAGGTGACCTTTACAGGTTTCTTGTAGATCCTATGAAGTATGATCATTTAGTGCATGAGACTGAAAATCTATGTGATTTATGGCATAGATGATTTGTTCACTGACACAATGGAGCACTACCTCTCTTGAAGGACATAGTGTAGTGAGTCTTAGAATTCAATATTAATATAAGAATAAGACATCCACTTTCCCAATCCATTTACTCTTCACATGAAATACCTTCAATCACCATCCGCAACTCCAAAAATTTCCATAGTACCTTTGTTTCAATACCGAGTTCAGTCCATCCATCCAATTTAGAAATCCATCTGACTCCCAAAATTCTCATGCAACCGGTCGAACCCATCTCCAATGTCTTTCCATCTCTGCACCTTCAATTCTTTCGCTTCAAGGCACCATACACATGCCTCCCAAATTCTAAGTCATATTGTTGTTAAATGAATTGAATAACTCTGTGAAGAGTAACCTCATCCAAAGGTTGTGGTCGACCCACTCATCCAACAACCTAGCTCAACTTAAATATTGTTCTTGGTGATGCATGACATGAATATGTCATGATGAAAATGTTCCCAACCAACTACCTTGTTGCAAAGATACTCTAGATATCCTCAAGTCATCCAACTTACCTAAGTGCTTCCACCTATTGCAACCCATAACTGCTCCCCTTCACGATCACTTCTACAATAACCCTTTGCGATAGGATATGCGACAAGCAATGTGTTCGTCTTCCTTACCCAAGTTCTTGGTTCACCCCATGAAATCTGTGTTTTTCTTCTCAAGTGTGCACATAGGTCTGGAACTTACTTTCATCACAAGTCAAACCAACCATGTCTCTTCCCATACTATTTCTACAAAAGGCCAGTCCACCTTACCAAACCTTCACCAAGTCTACAACCAAACTGCCTCTATGATCAACTCTGCGAGAAGTTCTACAATGAACTATGGGATGAGTTCTATAATCACCTACCCTATCTAAGTGTTTGTTTCACCACAAAATATGCTAATGGTTTATACAAGCTTTTCACCTAGATCAACCTTCCACCGCACTGTTAACCAAAACATATGTCATAAGTCTAGTTAAAAGTATTTGTAACGAGCCAGTTCACTCTACCAAACTTTTAACAATTTTGTGAATGTTCCCACTGAACTATCTTTGCAACAAACTATCTTCTTGTCACGATCTATCCCCACTATCACCAATTCAAGATTTGATACCATCTGTCACGTCCCCACAATATGATTTCCTTAATCTTGTGATCATACACCTCTTTAGGGCATGCAACACCATGACATTTATGACATGGTTGCTTGGCCACACCAAGGACACTTTGTTTGGGCTACGCCTCTTCACCTAGAGTATACCCATACCGTGTTCTAGGCTATGGGCCAATCACACTCCTACTCTAGTGAAGCTTTCTTGTAAACTTAGACAATTTGTTAACAATATTAACAATTAGTCATTTAAGAATACATCCACGAAATGAAGAGAACACTTTTGAAGAAAAAAAGAGACACACAAATATAGTGCAAGTGGCACAAAACGTGCCTAACACTTGACTATGTCTTATTATTGTGAAACAATTAAAATATGAGCACTACCAACTCCATTTGCAACTTGGGCAAAGTCACACAACTTGCCTCACCTTACCAAGACACTCATACATATATTCTTCACACCAAGACTCATCCATCATAACAACTCTTGCAACTCACACGATGCACCTCAGACATGAAACCACCACAAAATCATAGTCTTTTCTTTATCACAAGACTTCACACAGACTTATGATTATGTATCATAGCATGCCTCACCCCAATCTGTGAAAAAACTTCCCCAAAATCAGCCCAAAGAAGGTCTCCCTAGCTCTGTCCACAAAATCACCTCAAGGAAGAAAAAGTCCTCCCATGTGGAGTGACTTGTCTCCTTGAGGGATCTCGCCTCTCTTCATCCAAGTCTATTGCATAACATTGACTCTAATCTTGCTCCCCTTGTTGTGCCTTCTTTCTTGTGTGCCTGGTGCTCTTATATGGACTCCAAACATAACCTTCGTGAACAGTCACATCCTTTAGGTTTGACACACCCAAATGAACCTGTGCACTCATCAACCATTGCATCCCTTGGGATTGACATGCCCCAACCTTGGTGCATTCCTAATGTCGATGCACCCCAACCTATTTAGTGCACCCATTATCTTGGTCTCTTTCATCCCATGCTTCACCTGATGCTTGGTAAATCCCTTTGGTGTGTTCATGTTCCTAAGGCACCCACTTTCGCAACCAGTATGAATCTTGGGTGTCGAAGCAACCCAAAATTCAGTCTCCTTGAGGACTTGGGTGAGGGTGCTCATGCCATTCTAGTAGAAGACCTTACAATTAAAATTTGTACTAAGAATATCGCATGTGTGTTTTATATGTTGCTCACACTTATGTTTATTGTATTGTTATGAGTGTGTCAATGGTGCAAAGGAAGAATTCTAGTTGTTGTTTTGTTGAAATTACTTAGAATTTCATTCACCAATATCAATTGAAGAGTGTCAATAAATCTATCATTTCCATCAATGGATTTACTTTGAGATTGGAGATCTATGGTTTCCATTAATTTACTATTACAATATTGTAGTGATTTTCTAATTATATTAGGAAACCTATTGACTATTGAATCCATACATAGAAGCTATACAACATAGGAGGTCGTACATTATCCTGTTATATCCTTGGAAGCTACATGCTATTGTTCATATCACTTGAGGGATGTAAGTAGGTCACCAAGCCATACATTAGGATAATTTCGAGGTAAAAAATGTGTCTCAAGACATAATATGTACTATCAAAATAAACTTTACAAGAGCTAATCACATTTCAGAGGATGAAATTATCCCCAGGGGATGAGTTGGTAATGCTTGAGTTAAAAATTATTATTTGTAACATTCTAAATAATGGATGAAAGACCATAGTTAACCATGATAGTGTTGCTAATGTTGGATTATTTCACCTCCAAAATCCACCTTGTTGATTTGACCTAGGGGTCTTTACATTTATTAAGGGAGTTGGTTCCCTAACTTGTTATTATTGTAATTTCCTATGTTCTAGAAGGAATGCATAGGAAAGTGTTTGTGTTTCCCTATTTAAAGTGTAAAATATTAATGGAGAAATTAGTTGAGTTTAGGTAGATTATCATAAGTATGGAGTATTTGATTCCAATTGATCCTTATTAGTTGTAAAGTACAAGCTTTCTATTATGGTTGTTAGTCGCACAATATTAGGGATTTGTTGATGAGCTAGAAGTTGACCTTCCATCCTTAATTGTAAGTCCACTAGAAATCAAAGAAGTGTGTGTGTAGAGACAAAGTGAGAAAGGGGATTTGAGTGTGTAGGAGGCCTAGAGTGGCCAACAAGCCAAAAAGAGGCCAATTAATTGTAAATCAGATCAAGAGAAGGAAAGAAGGCCTTATGTAAATTGTGTATAGATTCATTAATAGAATATTTGTGTGTTTATTTGGAACCTCTTTGTATCCTTGAATGATATATTGTGTTAGTGTTTGTATGGGTTTCAAGAGTTGTTGTGTGTAGGCAGGAGCTAATTGTTGGTTGGAGGTTTGGATGTAGTAGTCGTTGATCATTGATCACTGGAAGGATCAACGATCTAGATCATTCCAACTATACCATGAAGGATAAATCACATATAGCCATAGAATCACCCTAAAGTTAAGCCAAATCGTTGATTATATTGGCCGAGAATTTTTTTTGTGTCTTTAGTATGGATGGCCAAGGTTAAATTGGACGAGCGCAATATCGATGGTTCTTGTTATAGTGGACCGTGGGAAACAAAGGTTATAAGGTATTCGAGATTGTAAAAGTCCTAACAATACAATGACGGGAATATATATGACTATCAAATCCATAATTAGATCAACGAACGATAACTGTATCGTAGGTTAGAAGGTACATGGATATTACAAAACAAGATTGATAGTTGGGTCGCTTTAAATTTTCATAGTCTATTCAATATCTTGATCAATGATCCTCATTACATAGGACCATGAGAAGAGAAGGTTTTAAGGTGTTAAAGGGCCTAAAATTCTTGAGCTCCTGATGACGAGAAATGTCATGTTGACATAAGGAACCCCACATAGGGAGTGACACATGGATAACGAGGACTAGAGGAAGGTCGATCAATATTGACTATTGGATCAAAATCCAATTAAGTCGTGACTGTTTATTGAATACTCATTGCATGGAAGGAAAGGATCGTGAAGATCGTTGATCAATTTTAGGATCAACGATCCAAATTTATCACATATCGTGAAAGTGTGGAGAACTTAGTGTTCAAGGGTATCATGGAGGTATAAATATAGTCATCCATTAGGAGAGGATATCAACAGAGGACAGTGATACCAAGTGATAGATGTGCGAGAGGTTTAACGAAAACCCTTTACAATAGTCCTAAGGATTGCATGGTGGATATTAGTTCGTCGAGTTAATAGATCGATGACTCTCCTCATTTCATATCTCAATAATAAAGAGTTTTGGTTTGTTGAGAAGGCATGGAGTAACAACATCCCATGGCTGCTATATGTGGCAGTCATCCATTTAAGAGTATAAATCGATGATCTAGATTGATCATGTACATCAACGAAGCTTAGCCAACATTTATAGCCATTGGTCACATGGCTGAGAGCCTTGGAAGCTAGCACTAAGGTTTAAGTGCTTTAGGGAATAAGCACCAAATCATAACATATCGTCGTGCAGACAGGAAGGATATTACAACTAGACGAGAGAAGTGCTTGGGTTTAAGTGCAAGGTTATAATAGTTGGTCACAAGGGGGATAAGCACCTGGATTTGACCTCTGTAGATAAGCATTGATAGAGACTGGTGTGAGCAAAGGGTACTCTGGACTCTGTTAATAGAAGGAATTGAGCCTGTATAAAAAAGTTGAGAGTTGCTCGAGCGTGGAGCTACAACAAAGTTTACTTACAAATCTGCACTTATGGGAAACTGACCTGGTGGGTTGGTGTCAATTGCAAATAAAATACTGACAATGAGGAAAATACTTATAAATTACTTCTAAACATAATATATATGTACCGATAAAATAAATTACGTTTAAAGTAAAGTACTTTTGAATATATAGAAATAAAGTATTCATTCAAAATTCAAAAACATAATACATAGGTTATACATATTTTCTTTTTGACTGGCGAAATCAATAACTCGTTGGGAACATACTCACGTGACATGTGGCTGTGTTATCCAACTACAACCATTATAACCTCCAGGCATGCCAACGTGGCCCCTCATGCGACACACAAGGTAATTCAAGGGTTATATATATATATATATATATATATATATTCAGAGAAAAAAATCATAATTTCATTAATTTGGTACAAAATAACATTCTTAGATATATATTGACTATAAAAAAAATATCCAAGTATATAGTATCTTAATGGAATCACTTCCATTACTGAAAGTTTCAACAAAAATTCAGTTTTGACATATCGCCATAAACCCTCCTTTCCCACTTACCACATGCTAAATCAAAGTTGTCTCACAACCCATATACAAAAAACAAAATATGATCCTTATGTAGAATATTACAATTATGCATATAGAGGTAACCCCATATTATTTCTAACAATTCCAAAAAGAGGTGGAGTCCTCCTATAGTAGTCCATCCTGGAAAGTCCTGTGGTATTCAAAATTCCCCCCTCTTGATTGTTCGGATATATGCCAGCTGCCAAAATCTAACAACGAGGCTTCTTTGGAAATTCTATCAGCCAGTTTGTTATGTTCCCTGTAGATGTGAGAGAAAGATATAGAGTCAAAAACAATGATAATCCTCATAAATTCCTCAAGTATTGGCATAAGATGAGAAATATGACAAATTTGAACCATGTTCACCCAATTGATGACTAATAAAGAATCCCCAAAAACCTATAAAGTTTTGCATCATTTTTCCACAGCAAATAAAAGTAAATGTTTTAATTCCGTAATCTCAGAGAAATTGTTTGAACCAACTCCCAACCCAACCTTGAGTAGAAATAAATGATGTATGGATAAGTATAAACACCCCCCCCCCCGCCACAAAGTAATTGATCACCCGAAGTCACCCCATCAAAGTATGCCCACAACCGCTCCCTGTCTAATTTTCCTCCAAAACCACTCGACCATTACCAAGAACCACCCTAACCAAAGACTTTAAATGTGAAATGATTCCAAGGCAAGTAATAGCCACACGAGAGGGTGATTGGATCTCATCTTGAAAAATCGAGGAATTTCGAGCTATCTAAATCCCCCATGCAGAAATCGAGGGGAAGGACTTGATTTCTTGAGGATTCCTAGGTGAAAGCCAACTCTTCAAGGCCTCCTCAAAGGATACACTTTGCCATCCACCAAGGGAAATGAGCAATTTTTTTGCTTCCGCCCATACTGAAATGGTAAAAGGACATCGCATAAAAATATGATTGACAGTCTCCTCAATTTATTTACAAAGAGAACACCAACTTGGACCATTGAATTGTCTCTTCCGTAGGTTTTCCCACGTTGGGATTTTATTCTCCAAAATAGACCATACCAGAAATTTCCCCTTAGCTAGGCACCTTTGTTTCCATAATTTTTTCAACCACAACTTTACTTCTTGTTGCAAGTGATTAGTACTCAAGTGTACATAACTTGATTTTGGGTTGTATAGCCCTCCTGGGTCTCCATCCCAAAGCAGTTCATCATTCTGATCCGACAAACGAATATTCGCTCTCCTGAGAGCACGGGTATACCTATCCCAAAGTAATAAGTCTACCCCATATAAGCTCAACATTCTCTTGTTTTTCCAACCTTGGCACCAAATATTTGTGGTGAGAGGGTCCCCAACCCATGTCAGGTAGGAAAACCCCCCTTGATCGAATTTGGAGCGTAAACCTGTAGTGAGTATGTGCTCTCTATAACTACCCACCCAAGGGTCCATACCAATCCTAAGAAAGTTTCCAGACCCAAATCTCCAGGATAAACCATTACCCACAACCTCAAAATCTTTAAGAATTGCCTTCCACATAACATAGATCCTTGTTGCACTTAGTCCTGGATGCCTGAGCCACTCCAATAATGAGAGAGGAGCCACATATTTCTGGATGAATACTTTGGTCCATAAGTTTTTTGTGGTAATCAATATCCACACACATTTTGTTGCTAGTGCTTTATAAAACAAGAAAATATTCTTTAGACCCCAACCCCCGAGAGATTTTGGTTTTGCAATTCTCTCCCAATGAACCCAAGACAACACCTAATTCTCCTTATTTCCCCTCCACATATAAGAGAAAGACAATTTTATAGATTTTTCCAAAATACCCTTTGGAATCCAAGAGAGGGACATCGAATAAACTGGGACTGCCTCCAGTACCGACTTGATCAGAACTAATCTCTCGGCCCTAGACAACCATTTATAGATCCAAACTTTTAATCCTTTTTCCAATTTAGCCAAAATCCACAACCAGTAAGTCTTCCGGTAATCATTGGGTTTTAAGTGAAAACAAATATATTCCAACCCCTCGTCCAACCCCTAAATCTAGAAAGGGAGTTGAGCCAAGAAATGTTGAATAAATTTTTCCTCGACCAAGGAAAAGAGTAGAATAGATTTTTGTTCATTAACCAACATACCAGTTTCTTTTTTAAAAAGAGTGAGATCCTCAATTAAAATGTCATCTTCTCTCTTCGTACCATCAAAAAAAATTAGGATATCATCAACAAAGAGTAAGTGTGTGATGTACAATGCATTGGAAATTTTTATACCTATGAATCCCCTAACATTCTTTGCCCCCACCAGAAAATGACTGAGCCCTTCTTCCACTAGGAGAAAAAGTAAAGGTGAAAGAGGAAAACCTTGACACATTCCTCTTTCCACTTGAAATAAAGAAGAGGATGAACTATTGATGAGTATGGAGAAATAAATCAAAGTCTTACATCCCATCACCCAATTGGTAAAATCCAAGCCAAAACCAAGATGTATCATAAGCATTTTTAAATACAGCTAGTTTACCCGGTCATAAGCTTTGGATAGATCAATTTTTACCACAACTCCCCTGATATTCTTCGGTTTTATACTGTGTATACCTTCTTGATCTACACCAATGGAATCATGGATTTTCCTTCCTTCCAGAAACCCAAACTGTTCACTGGAAATATGTTTGGACAAAATAACCTTCAACCTCCTACTGATTACCATTGAGATAATCTTATACAGACAATTACATAACAAAATAGGATGAAAATATTCAAAAGAGGAGGGATTATTTGTCTTTGGAATGAGTGCAATGAATGTATATTTTATAGGATTATGGATGTAACCATTTACCCTTGATTCCTCAACCACCTTCAAAACATAAGGTCCAATTAGATCAAAAAAACCCAAATAAAATTCAATAGGCCATCCATCAGGCCCATGACTTTTCCCTTTTTGAAAAGAGTGAATAACTTTCAATAATTATTTTTTAGTTATTGTTTCCATTAAAGACCCATTTTATTCCTCCTCTACAAATCGAGGGAATAACCAAGCTACCTGTATAATTTCTGCAATACACGAACCCTCCTACGCTTTAAATAACTCACTGAAATGTTCAGTACCCAACTTGGACAAGCCTTCAAAAGAAGAAACCACCTCCCTAGCCCTATCCCTTATACCCCAAATATTATTATCTATTTTCCTACCTTTGGAAAACGCTCGAAAAAACTTAGTGTTCTCATCACCACAAGAGAGCCAAATTGCACGAATCTTAAGTCTCCACATAGCCTCTTTTTCCTCCAGTAAAACCCTATGTCTTTTCTCCAAACCACGAAGTAATTCTTTGGCATCAAGACTAGTAAACCCCTTCCCTACCCCTCCTTGGATCTCCGACAGTGTTTTTTCGATGTCTCTAAAATCCTGATCATCCTTGAGATTTTTCTCCCTAGCCCACCTCATGGTCGCTTGTTTCAACCTTTTGAGGTTCCACACAAACTGGACCGTCGCAGTGCACCTAAGTCCCATTAGTGATTGAAGACCAAAACAACCTCACTAATTATTGATAAGAGGGGTCCAATATCCATCCCTCAAAGAATTTAAAATGGATCGAAACCCTCCTGCTTCTATCCCTTAGCTCTAGCGTAATCAAAAAATGGTCAGATTCCCAACCATAAGGAACCCACTATCTAACCAATTCAAAAGAATCCAGGAAATATTCTGCCAATAAAAATATGTCCAGATGCTTAGCCACCCTGTCATCCCCAATCCTTTTGTTACACCAAGTAGGGGTCATTTTTTGTGGTTCAACATCCACCAACCCCACCTAGTCCAAAAAACTAAGAAAGAAGTTGGTTAAGGAGTTTGGGGTAGCCCGTTGACCCCAAACCTCTAAGGCCCATAAAGAGAAGTTAAGATATCCTCCAAGAATAATATCCTTACCCCTGAACCACAAGAATTTTTCTAAAGAATTCTAGTATCATTGTCTATCTTGGTAAGTCCCATAAACATTGATAATTGTCACACTACACCCCAATGTGGAAGAGAAAATTGATATACCAATTCCTGAAGAAAACCCCCCAAACACTTTCCAAGTTACAAGTCTTTTTATACCACCTAGTAGCCAAACCCCCCAACTGACCCCTAACATCCACCACTGTAAACATCCATCCCAGAAACAAGGACTCAATAACCTTTACCACTGGATCATTATCCCCTAATGTTTCTTGTAATAGAATGACATCCAATGTATCAACTCCACTAGCCTTCGTAAAGACAATTTTTTTTACAGGTTCACCAACCCCCGATAGTTGAAAGAAAATAATCTCATGAGGTTAATAGCACATGGGTTTGATTTTTTCTAAGCACCCATTCAATATAAGATTTCTTCCCCGATGCCAAATCAATCCTAGCCCGATATTGTGCCAAGAGGAGATGTGATTTATGGCCCCTTCCTTTAAACACATAAGTATTCCAAGGAAAGGTTCCTATCCCTCATCCATCTAAACCCTAGACATCAGCCGCCAATAGTTCTCCCTTGACCACTAACCTACTCCTAAGGTGGTAACGAACCTTTCTTTCTTCCGATGAGGATTTTGTAGAAGGATAGGGGGTGGAAAAATAAGAGGAGAGAGAGGTAGTGGGTACCTCAGCTGAGGGAGACGGGGACGTAGTGCATGGGGGAAAGCTAGGGCATGGTTCCATGACACCTACCTCTTAGAAAGGAAACTGACCAGGAAAACGCAAATCCTTAAGAAATGAAGTTCCTACCACCCCCCTAATGTTTAAGGAAGGTGTGACCAAAGGAGGAGAAAAAACCAACCCATTGGAGGTCAAAGGGAATGAAAGAGAGGCCAAACATTCCACATAGATTCCCTTCCCACCACTCGATAATACAATACCCACACCATTCTGAACCTCCACATCAAAGCCCAAATTTGTAAAAGGAGAAGGAGAAGTTAGAGAGACACCCAATAAAGACTTACCCAAGAAATCCAGCTCTCAACAAATATTGTCCACTAAATGTGGTGGATGATTTGGCCCAACAACAATAGTCAAAGTTGTACAACATCTCGAGTTGACTGGAAGAAACCCCTTTGAGTCCTTTCCCGCAAAAGGTTTCCTCAACCCCCCCTTTTTCTCTCAAGCATTCAATTGCTCCTCCAAAGACTTCCTCAAAGGAGAAGTAGGAGATACCAATCCTTTGGTTTTATGACCTTTCCCTTTGAAAGGAAGAGTACATTCAACAATACCATGAACATATACATGACATCTATGGCACTGAAAAGGAATCCCTTCATAATCCAGAATCTGATCAAACGTTTCGATCGTCGACTCTATAGTTATCTTCTGTAGTAGACCCAAGCGCAAATTTAGCCCGACCAATTTTTGAGCCACTATCATGTTCCCAGTTTCTTCAAAAGACATATCAACATCTATGTAACTCCCCAGTATATTGCCAATGGCAATAAAGCGATGAGGATTCCAGAACTTCATTGAAAGACCCGAAAGCGTGGCCCAAATCGGTTCTTCATCAATCCTTTCCTTCTTTGCATCAAAAGTAGGGGTCCAACTCCTAAGAATAATGGGTGTATCTGTCATGATCAAAACCTTCAATAAAACCCATTTAGCATCCTTCATGGATGAAAAAATGAAAGCAAACCAACCCCGTGTTAGTAATCGAATATGTGGCATCTTAGCAATATCCTTTAACCAATTCTTAGTTATCCAATCCTTCAGAAAATCCATGCCCAACTTATTTCCCCTTACCTGAACAACCGCAACCCATTCTGAGAAATACACCACCCCATCCATGTCAATATATACCACAAAAACAAGTCATTTAGAGAAAGTCCTATCATGAGCACACTAGATGGGTTTTGAGGACGAAGTGAGACATCCCTCCACTCCTTTCTGTCCCTTTAGAGGCCTCTCCGACTGTTGTGAGTCCCTTGAAGGATTTTCCCCTCTTTTCACATGAACGTTACCCAAAATACCTTCAACAACATCCCCGATCATGTTGCCCACAACTCCCCTTTCACCACCCAGAGAGTCATCTACCAACAAATCGGACGGGGAGAATGCAAATGGTGAACTGAACCCCTCCGAAACTATTCTAGGACCACACAAAGCTCCCTCCTCCAGGATACTCAAAATCGATACATAATCCCCTGAGAAAATCACCCCCTTATGATTCCCCAAACCCCTTTCAAGACCGCCCACCAGACCAGAGTATTGTGTGTATGCTTCCTCCCAACCCTCGAAAAACCCCAAACCTCTGGTAAATGGAAGCTCACCCACTGAAGTAAACTTCAATATTTTCACACCTAACATCATAGTTCTTGAATCCACCACCTTCTCACACAAATTCAACCCCGACAGTCCTGGGAAATATGGAAGACAATGTCCAAGCCAAAGTTGACCAGCCAGAGAACAACCTATTCCATTTTTCCCTGATTAAGGTGTTGGTGGTTGAAGAGCTTGAAAATTTAAACAGGGATTGGAATTCCTTCATGATTTCAAAAAACATTCCCACATACCCTAAAGGAGATATTCCCTTATCTACTAAGAAATCAACACTTCATAGTTCATAGGTGAGGGGAGGAGATGTTGTTGAAAGAAGAAAAAGGAAATGAAATTGAAGATTCATCACTCAGTCAGCCAACATCCAATAACAGAAGCAAACTAAGATTCACTGAAAAAACTAAGGAGACTCAAGCTCCCAGTAAACCATGCACCAGGTCCTCTGCCAGAAGATTTCCCATACCCACAATTTAACCAAGGCTTGTTGAATGTGCAACCCAGGAGATTGATGAAAAGCAAGTGGAACTAGGTGAGGAAGATGCATATATTAAGGAGGTGAAACAACAACTAAAGAAACCTCAACATGTTATAGCCCAATTCTGTCAAGAGAATGGATAATTGAGGAGGAAATTGGTAGAAATAATTTATGAAACACTAGCATCATAGAGTAAAGTAGGTCAGAGATATGCTAACTCACCAACATGAGGAGAAAAGAATATAAATTGGTTGAAAAAGAAGCTAAGAGAGGCTCAAGATGTGATCATTAATCTCAGGGAGGAAAAAAGGATATCAAGGAAGAATCACAGAACATTTCAATAAATTCAGACCAGCTATTGAAGATGCATGTGCAGCTCTCTCTGATGCTCAATCAAAATTGAAAAGAAATGTAGCTTTGTTGAGATAGGTGAGGAGTTTGAAGAGACAAAATTTGTCATTAAGAAGGACAACTAGGGCCTTGCAACTGCAAGTGAGTTTCTACAAGGAATCTATGGACAAACTGAATGAACCCATCTTTTGTTGCCAACTAGATTCGTGCACGAAACCTCAGCATGAAGATCAGTCACGTGAAATCACTACACATATTTCACAGCCAACATTTTGTGTAACAGAAACTAGAATTTATTGTGCAACGGTGACAACATTGTCCAACGATACACATGATGATTCATCACAACCATATGGTTGAAATCTGCTTAAGAATTTATGATTGTAATTAACATCTCGGGTAGGTTATAATTGCCAAATCGACTTTCCTACTTTTGGTAAATTTTGTAGAGGTTGTTGTTCTCTTTGAAAACAACTAGATCCATAACTCTAGGAGATAGTAGTTCGAATCCTAGCATATAAGTGTAGCTTTATTTTCTATATATATGGACTATTTTTATGTAAAAGGGGGTGGGCAAGAAAAGTTATAGACATTTTGATCCTCAATGTTATTTTCTGAATTTGAAGAAATACAAATGCAGAAGTCCTGAATTCCTTGAGAAAAAGATTCTAATGGTGGTGATCTGAAGATTGTACTCTTCTTTGTATGTATTTCTTGTGTACTTATATTCATTTCCACTTTTCTTTTCATTAAATTGGTAAATTTAAAAGTCAAGAATTCATCTAATGGTGCTCTAGACTTAACTGATTTAAATTATGTCTATATTCTCAGCAAAGGTCAAAATTCATCCATTGTAGTGCTTTGATCCTGTTGTGTGTTTCCTTTCTTCTTTCACCCTACATGATAAAAATAAACACTGAATTTCATCACTTTATTTAGCCTTTGTTCCTCTAAGGAGTTCTATCTACCAAGCATTTTTTTCTTTGTTTTCATGGGTTGACTCCATAGCCCTAGAAGCACTATATTTTGTTAGTAGACCTTGAAAAATTATCTTAAAATTCTAAATCTAGCCATCATTTTGAACAACCTGTCTATCAGAGATTAAGTCTCAGAGAGAGCCCTCTCTAGATTGGAAAGGCTAGTTTCCAGTCTTAAAGTTGGTGTATATTTTAACCTTGTACAATATTTACTACAAATATATTTTCAATAAATGAATAGAAAATATACAATAGAAAATACAAACATTACACAAAGATTTTTCCCCTAGAAACCCAAACCAGGAAAACCAAAATATTATATATTCATTCATAGTGATACATTGTTTACAGTACAATATACATATAGGAACCAGTGGCATCCAAAAACCTAACCCAATGACCTGGATTAGTCAACAACCCTAATTCCTTAACTAGAAATAGAAAACCATCAGAAAAAACCCATGTGTCAAAAAACCTCCCAACAATATACATGAAAATCGAGGCAACACGAATAATGAGGAAAAAATGTGACATGTTTCCCGAGGAATTTTTTTTTTATCGAGGGTGCTACTACTAAACCCCTGCATGGGGGGATTTATCCCCCCTCAAATCCCCCTGTGCGCTTGACGCAACACCGACACTATTACTCATGCAAATAATATAACACATACCCAACATTCTCCCACTTGTTGTTTTCTTTGCATACAGGGGGTTACAGGGTTACATAGTCAACAATCCAGGGAAACAATTCCCATGGATCCTCTACACCAAGAGAACTTCTCAGTGCTCACAGATTTTTTTAATGAATCTACAAAATTCTTCAAAGTTTCCACCTTCATCAACAATACTTTCTTTTCTTCAACCATTTCTCTCACAAAGTGATATTGAATATCAATATGCTTTGTGTTTGAATGATAAGTCGGGTTCTTCACCAGAAAAATTGCACTCTGACTGTCACAATATATCTTTACAACTTGTTGTACCAACCCAATACCTAAACACAATATTTTTAACCATACTGCTTCCTTAATTGCATGAGTGGCTGCCATGTATTCATCTTCTGTAGTTGAAAGTGACACTAGAACCTATCTTTTGCTCAGCCAACTTATTGCTCCTTCAAACAGGTTAAACACATACCCACTTGTAGATCTCCTACGATCCAAATCTCCAGCCTAGTCTACATCCTCAAATCCATGTATATCCACCACTCTATCCAATCCCGATCTTCCTTGGTAGCACAATCCATAGCTAGTAGTGCCACACAAATACTTGAAACCCCTTTTTATTGTTGTCCAATGCTCCTTCCATGGTTTTGACATATCCCTGCTCAAAACTCCCACTGCATGTGCAATGTTCGGTCTAGTACATACCATTGCATACATCAAAATTCCAACTGCACTCGCATATGCAACACGAGACATGTCCTCCTCCTCTTCTTGTGTCTTGGGTCATTGATCCATAGATAACTTTACACAAACAAGAATAAGAACCTTGAACGATTTGCATTCCTGCATATTAAACCTCTACAATATTGTCTCGACATATTTTCTCTGATTTAACTAGAGTTTCCTCTTTTTCCGATCTCTTTTAATTTCCATGCCCAAAATGAAATTTGAAGCACTGAGATCCTTCATGTCAAATTTAGAGGACAATTGAGTTTTCACATCCTGGATAATCTCCTTGTTGTTTCCTATCAGCAACATGTCATCCACATACAAGACGAAATAAATAAAATGATCACCAATTAATTTAAAATACACATAGTGATCCTCTTTTCTTCTTCTGAAGCCAAGTCCTAGCATATAAGTATCAATTTTTTGATACCACATCCTTGGTGATTGTTTTAAATATTATAGGGACTTTTTCAACTTGCATACCAGCTCCTTCTTTCCCTTCACAGGATAACCTTCTGGTTGTTTCAGATAGATTTCTTCTTCTAGATCCCCATGTAGGAATGTTGTCTTCACATCCATCTGTTCTACTTCAAAATAAAATGCAGTAGAAACAAATAACAGAAATATTATAGAGGTTAACTTGGAAACATGAGAAAAATTCTCACGAAAATCAATTCCCTCAACCTGGGAATAACCCTTTGCTACTAACCGAGCTTTGTATTTCTCCACTTTTCCTTCTGCATTCAGCTTCTTTTTAAGTACCCATTTGCTACCAATGAGATTTCTTCCAGTCGACAACTCCACTAGATCCCAAGCCTCATTCTTATCCAAAGATGCCATTTCTTCGTCCATGGCCCTTTTCCAGAGATTTCCATCCTATGAATCCACTACCTCCCCGACAGTTCTAGGATCATCATCAGTAATAGGCAAAGAAAAATTCGAATGGAAATCAGATGGAGTATACCTTTCCAATAGCCTTCTTGTTGACATGTTTTACAGACAATGTGTGCTTGTCATTGATGGCAAGATTAGAGTGTGCATCGATGGAAAAACAGGAACAACGTAAGCTAAGGAGGATTAGTGCAGAGTCGCACGCAGTGCGTAGGTGTGCACCAGGGACGAGGTTAACTCATTTCCAGAGCTCAAGAGAGATAGTATACTCAGGATCTCAGGTGGATCAAAGGTCAAGGCCTTTGACACTTAGAAATTCTTCTAAGTAAGGAGGATGCGTAAGCTCGGGTAGAGAAGCGACATTGATCATTGGATCCCATTTAGAATTCTCGATGACCGTCATATCTGAATCCAGATAGGAGGAGCGCAAATATGGAGGACCAATATCTGGCGTTAGATCTGAGCATAGGGTCCAACCATCGTTGGATCAGGAAGAAACTACATGTTCTTTAAAGTGCGAGATCGAAGCAGTGGTCCAACTCCATTTTGGAGTTTTGGCTATCGGGGTTTCAGATACCGGAAGTTGGAGTGTCGAAACACTTTGCAACAAGAATGCTGAAATCATGATATGATCTGAGCCATTGAATCAAGATTAGATCTGGACCATCGAATCATAGGACATGTGGTGAAAGATTGTCATGTCGCTGACTGGAAAGTCAAAGGAACGGGGTTCCCTAACCTCTTGAATTCGTGATATGCGAAATCGTGAAACATCTTAGCCGTCAGATAGAGGTTTGTTCTGGACCGTTGATCCAACTCCATCTCGGAGTCTCACCTATCGTGACTTAGAGTGACGAGAACCTCCATCTAAGGAACAACGAGATGCGAGATCACGAAAAGATCAAGACCGTCGGATCACCAAGAACGTGGACCATTGATCTGAGCTCCATCTCGAAGCTTCACTTATCATGACTTGGAGTGACGAGAACCTCCATCACAGTAATCGTGAGAAGAAAGCTCACGATAAGATCTGGACCGTCAATACACCAAGATTCTGGACCGTTGATCCGACTCCATTTCGGAGTTTCACGAATCACAACTTGGAGAGGCAAGAAACATAACCACAGGAGTTTTGAAATGCCAAAACACAAAATTGTGAAATACTTTAAGGCTTGTGGTCTCAGCCGGTGGTCACACCATTGAAGAGTTGAAGAGAAGAGTACATGCAGACAAGCTCCTTTTCGGCATTTTGGGGATCACGACTTGGAAAGTCAAGAAACTTCACAACGAAATTAACGAAAAGGCGAAATGAGAAATCGTGAAAAGAACGTTATGAACAAGTGCTTGGTCATATAAAGGAAGGAGCTAGCACAGAAAATCTCTATTTTGGAGTTTGGAGATCGCGACATGGAGACTCAAGATGTCTCATCGCAGAATCTCTGAATTGTGAAAGTGCGAAACGGGTAAATAACGCAAGAACCCATCAGAGTTAATCCAATGATGGAGGTGAACATGAGCATGATAGGAGGGATAATGTTGATCCTCACAATGTAACTGCTAGAAACCATTGATGGTTTCTACCAGAGGAGGCGAAGAGACTTCTGTGTGATTTCCATAGGAGCTGAAGAGTTACAAGGAATCTGTCAGTGGAATGAAGACGATTCATGGAGGAAATTGACAACTGGATGAGGGTTGGAGCTTGTAACTGAAATAGAAAGGATGAGCTCGACTGTAACAGAGAAGAAGAAGAGTCTCAACTGCCAGAGAGAAAAAGGAATCTCGGCATAACACCTAGTGATGATAGACACAGGGGTGAACTGCCAGAGAAGCTAAAGAGTCACGATGATGATCAAGCAGATCACTTGAGATGTGGAGGAGATTGGCGTGGTATGAGCATGCAGAGGAATGGAAAATATTGCATGCACAAGGTGCATAGAAGCTATAAATACACGGTACAAAGAAGAGATGGGGTTGGGGTTGCTGTTGGAGTTGCTGTGGATGTTGTTGTTGAAGGTGATTCATTCATGAAGAAGGATCAGAGTGCAGTAGCTGAATAGAACAAAAGAAGAAATTTGCAGTGAGTGGACATGGTGCACAGAGCATAAAAAGCAGAAGAACAGAATGGGCAACGGATGCATGCTGGAAGACAGTGAGGAAGTCTGAGTAGCAAAATCTTGCAGAACAGTAATGAGACTGGTAAGCTGTTATTGAACACTATATCATTGAAATAGGTTTTAGTATTTCATATTCATAATCCAGGGTGGTTGGGAGGTGCTAGGGAGGACTGGTGTCCTCGGAGGTTCAAGTGGGTTCTTGAACACAAGGAGTTGGTGCTTCCTTCTAGTTGGTGCTAGAGAAACCAGGGAGTTGGTGCTTCCTTATAGTTGGTGCTAGAGAAACCAGGGAGTTGGTGCTTCCTTCTAGTGGGTGCTAGAGAAAAACAGAGAGTTGGTACTCTTAGCAAGTTGCAGCTTGCAAAACAGAGGTTGTAATCTCACAATGAGTTGGTGCTCATATGTATGATAATGTAAATAATGTAAATAATACTTATCATATAAAGAAGAAGAGGTTTTTACCCTGTATGGGTTTCCTTGGGAAATATTTGTCTCCGTGTTTCTCATATATGTGAATGATGTTGAATGTGCCATTGTTTATTTCCCTGCATTATTGTGATCATCATTGGGTGCCTTGTAAAGATTTTAAAAGAAGCATAATTGTTTAAGCACAGTAATAACTGATTCAACCCCCCTCTCATTTGTCCAACAATTGGTATTAGAGCCAACCCATTTTATCTAAGGGTAGATCCTAGAGCTTAAACATGTCAAGCCATGAAGGAAATTCAACCAATAAGGCCCCTCTGTTCAATGGAACAAACTTTGCCTTCTAGAAAGTTAGAATGAGAACCTACATAATGTCGTTAGGTGCAGATGTTTGGGATGTGGTAGATACTGGTTATGTAAAGCCAGTTGTGCTAGATAATAAGGATGACAAACTAGAATTTAGCTTCAACGCTAAGGCTATGAATGCTATCTTGAGTGTGCTTGCAGAAGCAGAATTCGTAAAATTTATACACCTAGGAACTGCCAAAGAAATCTAGGACAAACTCATTAGCAGCTATGAGGGTAATGAGAAGGTAAAGGATGCAAAGCTTCAAACCTATAGAATATAGTTTGAAGAGCTGAAGATGAAGGAAGATGAAACAGTTGGAAAATACTTTCTGAGAGTAGAAGAAATGGTAAATGCAATGAAGGCACTTGGTGAAACAATTGATGAACCTTCTTTAGTTCATAAAATCTTGAGAACTCTCCCAGATAGGTTCAAACCGAAGGTCTCTGTTATAGAAGAACTTAATGATCTAAAAACCTTGGAGTTTGATCAACTTCTAGAAACATTGATTGCATATGAAATGATAATAGTTAAAGATAAACCTACCTCCAGAGAAGCATCATTTAAAGCAGACAAGAATGAGGATTCTGAGCCCGATGAAATTGAAGCAAAATTTGTGAAGAGACTGAAGAAGGGATCAAGGAAATACAAAGGTAAACTACCTTTCAAATGTTTCAACTGTGGTAGGATAGGTCATTTTGCAAATAAATGTCCACACAAAGGAAAGGATCAGACATGTGATGATGAGGAGAAGTACAAACACAAAAAATTCTTTAAAGAGAAGAACTTTAAGAAGAAAAGTCTGTGCATAAACAATGATGGTGATCCTTCAAATGATGAAGAAAATGACTCCTCTATTAAAGATAAATTAAATGACTTCATACTTATGGCCAAAGAGGATTATGATAATAAAAGCACAAGGAGTGATGAAGAAAAATCTATGGTTGAAATGGAAGGAGAAATGATCAGTGCACTGGAAGAGATTGACAGACTAAGAATCAAGAACAGAAAGCAAAGACAATTGTTGATACAGTTCGAGAAAGACAATAAAGAACCTGATGAAGACCTTGTCCTACTAAAAGTAGAATTGGAAGAGGCAAAGAAAATCGAAGAGATTCTGAAACAACAACTATCAGAAAAGAAAGCAAGATGTGAAGCATTATAACAAGAAGTAGTGAAAATGAGGAAAGAAATGGAGAAGTTTCAAGCCTTGTATAATCAGAATCTGTCAAGTATCAAAGCCTCAGAAGGATTGGCCACCATTCTGAATCAGCAAAGGAATCCAAAGTTGAAAACTGGCTTGGGGTATGAAGAGGGATCAAGAAGTGGTAAGTCAGGAAATGAAGAACCCATCAAGTTTGTCAAAAGTACAACCAATGACAATAACAATCCCGCATTAACAAAGGAAGACAATCAGCTGCCCAGGTCGAGTAAGGTAAAGGATGACAGATCTGAATCTATAGAACAAAGAAGTAATGTTCTCACTGCTAAATGACGTCAGCAGCCTGGAAGAAATCGATTTTCTCAAAGAAGACAACCATTTTCCAGGTACAAAGAATTTTTCTATGGTTATTGTTTCTACTATGCTAACTTTGGTCACAAAGCTGTAAATTGTTCCTTAAGACTTAGACATGAGCAATTAAGATTTCAAAGGAATAAATACTTTCCACAACAAAGAATGATGCAACCAAGTAACAAACCTTCACTGATTGCCAATTGTCAAATTAAGTCCAGGGACATGCAACTAAAGAGGTCAAGAAATAATCAACAGTCAATGAGTAGACAACACTGCACAAATAAGTTTGACTTGTTGAACAATGAGATTGAATGCTACATCTGTCATAACTATGGACACAAATCTATTGACTGTCGTTTAAGGGAATATGAACCAGATTTGAAATCTCCTGCTAAAAATGTCAAGTTTTGGAAGAAGAAGGAAAGTGACAAGTGTGGACCCTTGGTATATAGACAGTGGATGCGCCAAACACATGACAGGAGACAAAGACAAGTTTCTATCTCTAAGTGAAAGCAAATTAGGAAACGTAACCTTTGGAAATGATGCTCCAGGGAAAATAAAGGGCAAAGGGATGGTGAGCTTAAGTAATGGAAAAGGAAAATCCCAAGATGTTCTACTTGTGGATGGGCTGAAACATAATCTGCTTAGTGTAAGTCAAATGT
>ML798112.1:542470-561810 GCA_009831015.1 Picea engelmannii
GTATTGGTCTATGTAGATGACATCATCTTTGGATGTAATAAGGATTCATTGGTACAATGGTTTGCTTCTGCCATGGATTTTGAATTTGAAATGTCTATGATAGGAGAACTGTCATTTTTTCTTGGTCTGCAAATTACTCAGAGATCCAAAGGGATGTTCATTTCTCAAGAAAAATATCTAAGAGAAATGTTGAAAAGGTTTCAAATGGAAGATTCTAAACCTGTGGGTACAGCTATGGTAACTGGATGTAAATTAAGGAAGGATGATGATTCACCTAATGTTGATCAAAGGTCATATCGATCAATGATAGGTAGCCTGTTGTACATCATAGCATCTCGCCCAAACATAATGCATGTTGTAGAAATGGTAGGAAGATATCATGGTGCACCCAAACAGAGTCATTTGCAAGTTGTCAAAAGGATATTCAGGTATTTAAAAGAAACAATGAATTATGGTCTATGGTATCCAAGAAATCAGAATTTTCAGTTAACAGCTTACTCAGATGCAGACTGGGCAAACTGTGTCGATGAGAGAAAAAGCACCAATGGAGGAGCATTCTTCCTGGGTGATTCTTTAGTAGCATGGCTTAGTAAAAAGCAAGGTTCCATTTCTTTATCAACCACAAAGGTAGAGTACATTGTTGCTGCTACCTGTTGCACTCAGGTATTATGGATGATTCAAACACTTGCTAACTTAGAGGTAAAATACACTGCACCGATCCCAATTCATTGTGATAACACTAGTGCCATCAATGTGTCTAAAAATCCTGTATTCCACTCCAAGACCAAGCATATTCCCATAAAATATCATTTTCTGAGAGAGCAGGTCACCAATCAGATTGTTCAGGTCAATTACATTCCCACTACAGAACAAATTGCAGACATCTTAACTAAACCCCTAGCCAAGACACCATTTGAATATCTCAGACAGAAGTTGGGTGTCATCCCGTCTCACATCTAAGAGAGTCCATCCTGTTAGGGGGAGTCCTGTATTGGTAGCATATCTGATACCTCCTAAAATTAATGCAACGGCTCAGGGGGAGCATGTTTTCTTTGACATTGATGTCAAAGGGGGAGAAAAGAACAGGGGTGATTTTGTTGCCATCAATGCCAAAGGGGGAGATTGTTGGCATGTTTTACAGACAGTGTGTGCTTGTCATTGATGGAAAGATCAGAGTGTGCATCGATGGCAAAACAGGAACAACGTAAGCTAAGGAGGATTAGCACAAAGTCGCACACAATGCGTAGGTGTGCACCAGGGACGAGGTTAACTCATTGCCAAAGCTCAAGAGAGATAGCATACTCAGGATGTCAGGTGAATCAAAGATCGAGGCCTTTGACACTTAGAAGTTCTTCTAAGTAAGGAGGATGCGTAAGCTCGGGAAGAGAAGCGACATTGATCGCTGGATCCCATTCAGAATTCTCGATGACCGTCATATCTGAATCCAGACAGGAGGAGCACAAAGATGGAGGACAGATCTCTGGCGTTAGATCCGAGTGCAGGGTCCGACCATCATTGGATCAGGAAGAACCTGTACGTTCTTTAAAGTGAAAGATCGAAGCGGTGGTCCAACTCCATTTCATAGTTTTGGCTATCGGGGTTTCGAAAACCAAAAGTTGGAGTGTCGAAACACTTTGCAACAAGAATGCCAAAATCACAATATGATCTGAGCCGTTGAATCAAGATCAGATCTGGACCATCGAATCATAGGACATGTGGCGAAATATCGTCATGTCGCTGACTGGAAAGTCAAAGGAACGGGGTTCCCTAACCTCTCGAATCCACGATATGCAAAATCGCAAAACTTTCTTAGCCGTCAGATCGAGGTTTGTTCTGGGCCATTGATCCATCTCCATCTCAGAGTCTCACCTATCGCGACTTGGAGTGACGAGAACCTCTATCTAAGGAACAATGAGATGCGAGATCATGAAAATATCAGGACCATCGGATCACCAAGAACGTGGACCATTGATCTGAGCTCCATCTCGGAGCTTTTGGAGCTTTGCCTATTGGGACTTGGAGTGACGAGAACCTCCATCATAGGAATCGTGAGATGCGAACTCACGATAAGATCTAGACCGTCAATACACCAAGATTATGGACCATTGATCTGACTCCATTTTGGAGTTTTGCGAATCACGACTTGGAGAGGCAAGAAACATAACCACAGGAGTTCCAAAATGCTGAAACGCGAAATTGAGAAATACTTTAAGGCTTGTGGTCTCAGCTGGTGGTCACACCATCGAAAAGCTGAAGAGAAGAGTACGTCCAGACAAGCTCCTTTTCGGCGTTTCGAGGATCACGACTTGGAAAGTCAAGAAACTTCACAACGGAATTAACGAAAAGGCGAAATGAGAAATCGTGAAAATCACATTATGAACAAGCGCTTGGTCATGGCCATGATCATATAAAGGAAGGAGCTAGTGCATAATATCTTTGTTTCGGAGTTTCGGAGATCGCGACATGGAGACTCAAGATGTCTCATCGCAGAATCTCTGAATTGCGAAAGTGTGAAACGGGTAAATAACGCAAGAACCCATCAGAGTTAATCCAATGATGGAGGTGAACATGAGCACGATCGGAGGGCTAATGTTGATCCTCACAATGTAACTGCTAGAAACCATTGATGGTTTCTATCAGAGGAGGCGAAGAGACTTCTGTGTGATTTCCAGAGGAGTTGAAGAGTTACAAGGAATCTGCCAGTGGAATGAAGACGATTCGTGGAGGAAATTGACAGTTGGATGAGGGTTGGAGCTCATAACTGAAACATAAAGGATGAGATCGACTGTAATAGAGAAGACGAAGAGTCTCAACTACCAGAGAGAAAAAGAAATCTCGGCATAACACTTAGTGATGCTAGACACAGGGGTGAACTACCAGAGAAGTTGAAGAGTCACGATGATGATCAGGCAGAGCACTTGAGATGTGGAGGATATTGGCACGGTATGAGCATGCAGAGGAATGGCGAATATTGCATGCACAAGGTGCATAGAAGCTATAAATACACGATACAGAGAAGAGATGGGGTTGGGGTTGTTGCTGGAGTTGTTGTGGATGTTGTTGTTGAAGGTGATTCATGCATGAAGAAGGATTAGAGTGCAGTAGCTGAATAGAACAGAAGAAGAACTGTGTAGCGAATGGACATGACGCACAGAGAATAAAAAGAAAAAGAATAGAATGGGCAACGGATGCATGCTGGAAGACAGTGAGGAAGTCTGAGTAGCAAAATCTTGCAGAACGGTAATGAGACTGGTAAGTTCTTATTGAACACTATATCACTGAAATAGGTTTCAGTATTTCATATTCATAATCCAGGGTGGTTGGGAGGTGCTAGGGAGGACTGGTGTTTTCAGAGGTTCAAGTGGGTGCTTGAACACAGGGAGTTGGTGCTAGAGAAACCAGGGAGTTGGTGCTTCCTTCTAGTTGGTGCTAGAGAAACCAGGGAGTTCGTGCTTCCTTCTAGTTGGTGCTAGAGAAACCAGGGAGTTGGTGCTTTCTTCTAGTTGGTGCTAGAGAAACCAGGGAGTTCGTGCTTCCTTCTAGTGGGTGCTAGAGAAAAACAGAGAGTTGGTACTCTCAGCAAGTTGCAGTTTGCAAAATAGAGGTTATAGCCTCACAATGAGTTGGTGCTCATATGTATGATAATGTAAAGAATGTAAATAATACTTATCATATAAAGAAGAAGAGGTTTTTATCCTGTATGGGTTTCCTTGGGAAATATCTGTCTCTGTGTTTCTCATATATGTGACTGATGATGAATGTGCCATTGTTTATTTCCTTGCATTATTGTGATCATCATTGAGTGCCTTGTAAAGATTTTAAAAGAAGCATAATTGTTTAAGCACGGTAACAACTGATTCACCCCCCCTCTCAGTTGTCCAACACTTCTTTCTCGAACCGATCTCCTCAATACTAGAGTATGAGGATCTTCTTTTTCTAATTCTTGTTCTTCTATAGAGTCTGACTCAACATCCTTTAAATAAAACTCTATTTTCTATGGTTATTCCTTACTTGGTAGGACTTCCTGTTTAACATCCTTCAATTATCTAAATACCACATCTCGTCTATACACTACCTTCTTAGTTTCTGAGTTCCAAAGCTTATAACCTTTGAGACCATCTTTATATCCAATAAAGATACCATTTTCGGCCTCCTTATCTAGCTTACTCATGTTTTCCTTTCGAACATCAACATATGGATCACAACCAAATACCTTGAGATGTGAGAGAAGGTTTCTTACCATTCCATACCTCTTGTGGAGTATTGCCATCCAACACAAAAGAGGGTGATTTTTTGACCAGGTAACATGTAGTATCCACTACCTCTGTCCATAATTATTTCCTTAACCCGGCACCACTGAGCATGCACCTTGCTTTTTCCATCAACATCATGTTCATCCTTTCTGGAACTCCAATCCGTCAAGGTGTATATAGAGTAGTCTTTTGCCTTTCTATACCACACTTCTTACATAATTCTTTAAATTCATTCCTACATAATTCTCCCCCATTCTCTGTCTCCAACACCTTAATTATTTTATCTGTTTGATTCTCAACAAGAGCCTTAAAATCTTTAAACCTATCAAAGAATTTAGATTTCTTCCTAAGGAAATATATCCAATTATTCCTCAAGAAGTCATCTATAAATGAGACATAGTATACAGATTTTCCCAATGATGGGGCCGATATAGGTCCAAACATCACTGTGAACTAGCTGTAAAATTCCTGCAGCCCTCGTTGCACCAGAAGGGAATCTTACCCGATTATGCTTCACATATACACAATGTTCATATAAATCAATATCCAGAGAGCAGTTAGACATACCTTCAACCATACCTTTACCGTGTAGTAGTTGAAGACCCTTCTCTCCGATATGCCCCAGTCTTTGATGCCACAGCATAACCTTTTCTCTATAGACTGTAGGAGTTATTTCTTCTTCAACTCCAATATCGGGAACAATGGAACTATTACACCCATCACTAATAGTGCTTCCTTGTAGCTTATACAGAGGTCCAAACCAAACTCCTTTCAACAACACCATTTCTCATCGAACCATCCTGTAAGTTTCCTTTTCAAATATTGTTTTTACCCTTGCATCATCCATTTTTCTTACATAAATCAAATTTCTGGCCAAACCTGGGATGTGCAGAACACCATGCAGTGTTCTAATCCTTCCATCTATGAGCCTCAACTTGAATTTTCCTCATCCTATGATTCTAGTTGTCGAATCATCACCTAAGAAAACATTACCTCCATCATACCTTTTATATTCATAGAACCACTCCCTGTGGGCAGTCATATTAAAGGATGCACCTGAGTCAACCAACCATGCCACGTGATCTGTATCTGTGCTTGAAGAAGCAAAGTACACATCCCCTCCTTCTTCCTTGGAGGTCTTTTCTTCTATAGAAGGAGATTCTTTAGATCCATTCTTTTTCTCAACTTTGGATCTACATTGCTTCTTGTAGTGCCCTTCTTTTCCACATCTCCAACATACCTTTACAAACTTTCCAGGATATTTAGATCTACCCTTAAACTTAGATCTCCCACTTGAGAACTTAGATCTATTTCTTTCCTAGGAGTGTCCTCTTGCAAATAATGTGTCTATGCTCTATCCTTCCATATTCTTCTATCTCATGTCCTTCAACAACAAGTATGAGACCACTTCATCAAACTTCAAGGAAGTTGTATTACTACCTATGGCCACAACCAGACTATCCCAGGAGTTTGGTAAAGAACACAATAAACTGATACACTTATCTCCTTCTGAAATTTTAATCTTAACAGATACTGACTGACTTACCACAGTATTGAAAGCGTTAAAATGATCTGCCATTGAGTCTCCATCTCTCATCCTCAGATTATACAACTTCTTTCTCAGGAATAGTTTATTTACTAGGGACTTATACTGATACAACTTCCCCAACTTATCCCATAAATTCTTGGCTATAGCTTCCTCTGACACATTCAGTAACACTAAATCTGAGAGACACAGTTGGATTATGCTCTTCGCCTTCTGATCCAAATTTTTCTAGTCATATATTGAAGTTCTTGTAGGTGTAGTTCCTGTATCTACTGCGGTCCACTGATCTTTGTCCACCAACAAATATTCCATCTCGAGCTTCCACAACTCAAAACTTTGCCCATTAAACTTCTCGATCTCCATTTTCGAATTGCTTTCCATTTCTTTTCACTTGAAAAATCAATACCACAAATCTCCCACTATAACAAGGATTATCACAGTCCTGAACCAAACCCTTGACCATAAAGGCATCCCCCTGAAGCCAACAAAGCTCTGATACCAAATGCAGACTTTAACCTTGTACAATATTTACTACAAACATATTTTCAGTAAAAGAACTGAAAATATACAATGGCAAATACAAACATTACACAGAGATTTCCCCCCTGGAAACCCAAACCGAGAAAACCAACATATTCTATATTCATTCATAGCTATATATTGTTTACAATACACTATACATATATGAGCCATTGACATCCAAAACCCTAACCCAATGACCTAGATTAGTCAACGACCCTAATTCCTTAATCAAAAATAGAAAACCATCGGCAAAAAACCATGTGCCGAAAAAATGCCCAACAATGGACATGAAAATTGAGGCAACATGAAAAACGAGGCAAAATTGTGACACGTTTGATGAAGAAAAAAATATTTCTCAGGGACGCTTCCCCCGAACCCCCACACGAGGGGATTTTGCTCCCCTGCACTCCCCAAGGGGGTGCCTAGCCCCCCTCAAACCCCCCTACGCACATGATGCAACACAAACACTACTACTCGTGCAAAGAATATAACACATACCCAACAATTGGTTTGTAGGTTACCTTTGTAGAGTGTTTCTTCAGCCCAACAATTTACTTAACGTTAACACCTCCTTCCACCTACAATTCCAAACATTAAAGAAGGACAAGTGCATACCAATTTTTCTCAAACCTCATTTTGGTAATTCCTCTTCCCACTTATAATTCAAAAAATATTCAAAAAATATTTAACATACATGCCATTTGAAACATTATATCATTATTGATTGAGATTTATTAGTGAAAACCACTTTTCCATTTTCTTATCTATGCCCCTTCTTATCTACAATTTATGATTTCATGAGTATTTACCTAATCCAAAACTTTCCTCCTAATCACCTTTGAAACATACCATGACTCCCATAGAGTTACTCTACTTTTCCTTTGTTCATTTAATCATATCCTTGTAACTGGTTTCCTCATATTGCCCAGATCAATTCTACCAGTTATCGTTTTCCATGGTTTAAAAAAATGATTTCCTTGTACCCATGATGGACTAACAAGTTACAAACAATTTATCCCAATGTACGTGCCATAATATTTTTTTTATAAAATAATGCATAAGACAAAATACATTGAAATTAGAGGCATGTCTCATGTCTTTGTTGACTAATAAGTCCTCTAACTCAAGTTACAAATTGCATGAACATAATTACGTTCCAAAAAACTACTCATGACTCACATGGCTCCAACTTGTAAGGGGACATCTAACGACAGAGTTTAAAACGTGATTAGCGGATCACCAACCAATCAAACCCGAAAAAAATATTTCAATTTCAAACCCGTTCTAATAATTTAGAGCATACTTTGTAAAAACGAAAACACGTGTAAGCTCTAAGGTCCACATGTTAGATTTTTAAGTATGCCCTCGTGACTTTCAGTCTTTAATCTTGTCCTTACCATATCCTTCCTTCTCTATCACATCCTTAAATTACTCTCTCTTCAACCTATGTTTTTACTTTGCTTTAAAGTATTTCCATGATTGACATCTTCCACCTATGATTTTCACACCTTTGACCTATGAGCTTTTGGTTTACATGACTAAGTTGACTAAGTTATAATGAAAAAAATATGAAGTGCTATGATATGATGAAAACAATAACTAATGTTGGGAGACCGATAGAGAAGAAGAATAGGGTTTATGAGGCGTAGGGTTCCTAAAGAGGTTAGGGTTTTTATTTATGTTATAACTAATTCAGTTAACTAATGTTGGGAGACTGATAGAGAAGAAGAATAGGGTTTATGAGGGGTAGGGTTCCTAAGGAGGTTAGGGTTTCTATTTCTAACATAAATAGGGATATGGTGAATGATGGTAGTGGAGGCATTAGTTGTGTAGGAGTTTTACATGGGAAAGAAAGTGCGGCACAAAGCAGGATATGGATGTATGAATGGGTTATTAGATTAGTAATGATGAGAAGAAGATTTTCTCGTCGCATGATCGGGTTCTAGATTTAATTGGATCAATTTTTATCTTACCAAGTTGTAATCAAGGATTTAAAAGATCTTAACCATGTTCTAGCAATTAGAATTGTTGATGATATTACCAGGTTGTACAAATTTGGCAACGTTGGGTCATCAACTTTTCCATTAGTTTTTATTGCTCATAGTGATGACTTGAACAAACTTTAGCATGAACGATTTGGTCATCTAAACAATCACGCACTGCAACAACTAAGTAATCAAAATATGGTGACTAGTATTCCTCTCGTTTCTTGTAGAGCTAGTGTTTATGTTGGTTGTGTTCTTGGCTAACATCATTGGGACAATTTTGACAAATGTACCTCTTGGCAAGGCCTCAACCCTCTTGTAGATTGTTCATAGTGATTTGAGTGGTCTGTATTATTCTCCTTCTTTCTTTGGGTGCAAGTACTTCTTAACTTCCATTGATGACTTCTCTAGACACATTTGGATTTATTTCTTAAAACTTAAGAGTGAAGTTTTTGACATGTTTTTGGTATACAAGGGTCTTGTAGAAAAACAATCTAGAAATCAACTGCAAAGGTTAAGAACAAATAATGGAGGTGAATATGTTAACAACAAATTTACAACTTATTGCACTACACAGAGCATTTAGATGCAACATACTATTCCCTATACATCACAACAAAATGGTGTTGTTGACGAAGAATTGCACATTAAAGGAAATGACAAATTGTATGATCCATTCCAAGGGATTAAGTCTTTATTATTGGGTGGAAGTCATTAATTGTGCCAATTACATAGTAATCACACTCCCACATAGGCTTTAAAAAATATAACATCAGAAGAAGCATGGAGTAAAATTAAACTAGATGCAAGCCACTTCGATGTGTTTGGTAGTGAAGCCTGAGCTCACATTTGTTATGAGAAAAGGAAAGCATTGTAGCCTAAAAATAAGAAGTGCATTTTTGTTGGATATTTTGAAGATGTAAAATGTTATAGACTTCTTCAACCTCATCCCAAAGAAAGTATTAGCCTAGAATACTATATGTATGTTGGGTCTAGCTTACTATTAACTATTTTGACAACATAATATTATTGTCGTTCTTTATTCTTCTTGTTGGGTGCAAGTATTTATTAACTTTCATTGATGACTTCTCTCAAATGCATTTGGGTTTATTTCTTAAAACTTAAGAGTAAAGTTTTTGACATGTTTTTGGTATACAAGGCCTTTGTAGAAAAACAATCTAGACATCAACTTCAAAGGTTGAAAACAGATAATGAAGATGAACATGTTAACAACAAATTTAAAACTTTGACGAGAAATCAAATATTTTTTCCAAACAATTTGTTTAACCAAAATATTCAAATATACTTTCGTCTTTCTCCCTAGATGTAAGCATTGTAGATCGGGGCTCTTTCCAAGTCCATACTATTTTTTATCAAGTCTCCCACTGCTAGAGTTATGTCTTTTCATTCCCGAGTTCAGTCTATGCCATCTTCACCTATTAAGACTTCCAACTATGCTTAACCTACAAATGTACTTCCCTGAATCTTCCGTATCTCCCAGTTATCACCTTAACTACCTTAACTCCTAAAGAAAGGAGGAAACAACACTCTCGTGACACCCATATCTTGACTTCTCTAATTCAATACAACCTCTAACTCTTCCATCTCCATGGTTCGTAGGGATGCTCAAATAACCCCCACAACATATATATATATATATATATATATATATATATATCAACGCTACACTCTCACATTGACTATGAAATAAACTTCAACTTAAAAGTGGATACAAAGACACTGCGAAATGACAAAGTAGTCGACAATGTTGCAAGGGGTAGGTGAAACGACGAGGGAGTCTTTTAGTAGTAGGTGGCTCTACTTGGTCTTCTCACGTGGGAAAGTAATGAATAAAAATCACTTGAAAGCGAATGGGTCAAATTAAGTTGCAACAAACTAATACACGTGGCCAAGATTAAATTTGGTGGAATAGATTTTTTATTACTATCCTATCCCATTGAACTACCATGTAGATTATGTACGGTGAGTATAAACATGGTTGGATGAAGTGGTGATGCATATGGAGTAAGATTCAATGCTAATTCAAAAATATTTTTATGGGATAATGAGAGATGAAATAGTCTAAGAATTGATTTTTTTAAAAGCATGATATATATATATATATATATATATATATATATATATATATATATATATATATATATATATATATATATATATATATATATATATATATATATATATATGAATTAGAGGTTTGATTTAGTAAATTCAATGTTAAACATAATTAATGTGAGGATCTAAAATAAGTAATCTAATTAATATGGTCAAATAAAGAAGGTGAAGTTTAAGATAAATCTTAATTAATAGGAGATTGTCTCAAATAGATGTTCTAAGAGTTAAATTAGTGACCAAGAGTTAGATAAACACAAAATAAGAGGTATAGAAAACGATGTTGGTTAAATGTTTTACTTTTTGGGTTTTTTGGTTGGACTCTAATGATGTAAATCTGGACAAAATCATTATTTTTTGTTGTTTAAATTGCATTTTTAAATGCATAAATGGATTGTGTGCTGAAAAATCCTTGAAGCATTCAGATTATACAAACTTGACCACTCAAATCTACAGATCCAACCATTCCTCACCAAATTTCAGGCAAAATCAATTTTTTTTTATCAAAAAACAATAAAAAAATAAAACATTTAAACTACGTTATAAAAAACCCTACTTAAACATCCCAAAAGAGTCACACATCTAAATGAAAAATAAAAATTCATCTTAAAATGTTGTATTTTCTAACCCATCTTAACCTGCATAATGTGAAAGTAAATCACCCTAAAGTATATGAACCACCATTAATGAACGATTAGATACATGTTCCTTGTATCAAGACACAATATTAAAAGCTCAACCTCCATTTGAAAAAAGACATTTTTAAATATAAAGAAAAAAAAAACGTTATCTTTAAAATAAAATAATTTAATAAGAGGATAAATTTAATCTTTAAAAAACGAAAAAAATAAAATCGTAATTTTATTTGATTACTATTTTCATATTAATTTTAAAACAATTTAAATTTAAATAATAAAAAAATATTTTAAAATAGATGAAGACAAATCTTAAAAAAAAATCACCATTAAAAGAATACTTTTCATCTTCCCATAATTTTTCAAAATAATGCAGCTGACAGAATGTTGTCATGTATTTGTCGGGTAGTATGGTCAATCAGTGGAGTTATTTTTAATTATTTTAAAGTTTGTAAATAGTTTTCATTATTAAAGTTATTTTTGAACTTAAAAAAATTGATTTTTGTCTTGTCGTTAATTTTTAACTTAAAAAAATGATTCTTGTCTTGTCGTGTCTTTGTTGGGTAGTGTGGTTTATGAGTGGAGTTACAAGTCACGACGATCATTATGACATTTTAAAATACACATACAAGTATTTTGAATGATTTTAACTAGCATAGCCGCTAACTCGCGACTGGTGAATGTCGAAAGGTGGTTGGCTGTTAAACTTTTGATTGGCGATTGTTGGTGATGCCAGCACAGAAACGTGGCCACCTTAATACTTTAATATTTTTTAATCAGGTAGATGTGGCAATAAGTTAGTGAACACAGTGATTTTTAAACACGATTAGGTAAATGTAAAAAAATAAACATATAAACAGATGTCTTTATAACAGCTCAGAAGTTAATGGATGAAATCAGAGCCATTCATTTATTGTGACGACTAAGAATATTCTAGGCATATTTAATCTCGTCCATAGAAAACGTATTAAGAACTAAAAACCTATTAAATGTGCCCATTATCAATAGGTATACGCCTTTCGGCGTAATTATTTTAAAGTTTTTAAATAGTTTTTATTATTGTCTTTTTAAATTAAAAATAGAAATTGGTTATTTTGGAGAGTTATATATGAGTTATAAAATAGAAAAACTGATTTTTTTTTAGGTATGAGAAATTAATTTGATTAATTCTTATTAGTGTTGGTGGGTATTTAATTAGTTTTGTCTTATTTTTTTTAAGGAGGTGTATATGTTTGCAATAACACATTTATTAAGGATGTTATCAATGAATGTTGAGAAGCAACTCTTGGGTTTTCTTATAAAAATTTCCTTAGTATATATAGAGAGAATTTGATTTTTCTCATTTTACATAAAAAATAATTATATATCCTATTTTCTATTTAAAAATGTTCATATTTTAAGACTTTAAATTTATAATGAAAATTAGAGGTGTGTTATTTTTCTTTATAAAAAAGTTTATTAAATTTTAAAGGAAGTTGCTACAAGAATCCAAGCTATGCACACACTCCATTATGTGAATACTGTGTTGCAAGGGTCATTTTTTCAAAGTTTGATCTCATGACCATTATGACATATTTGAACCATAAGGAAAAACATATGATGATGGGAGGGATGGAATTGACAAATCACCTACGATATATGGAGGAGGGCTCATTGAACATCTTCATGGATGGAATTTTTTGTATACACATTTGTTTTAGCTTCAGTTATTGTCGGATGCTTATGCATCTTCCACCAGTAGAGAATGTGAATATTAGATGTGCAATCTACAATAATATTTTCTAAGTTGTTAATGACAATGTGGTCAGGGCTTTGAACCTTTCCCACTTCAAACATGCTTTGAAGAATGTTGTGGAATATGGGAAATCTATTCTCCTTCATCTTAGCAATCCTCAGCCACTAGTAGTTAATGTGAAGAATCAAGATTAACCTCAATCCTACTAGGATGTTCAAGAGCTATGTAACAATATCATGGAAGAGATGAAACCTACGTACCATATTTTATCTCATCACATGGATGCATGCTAAGTGTCCAATCAAATACTTGCACACCAGATGTTTCAGAGAATGCCTAAATGAAATGTGGTCTTTGGACTAAAATAATTGTAGGTTTTGGTTGGTTGGTGATTATGCTTAGGGTTATAGTGTCGATAGATGTGATGGTGATAATGTGGAGACCTTTCAAGTATTGGTGAGGTTGTATCAGGGCAAGACCATCACATTGCAGGTTCAATTGATGGAATCAATTTCCTCCATTAAGATAAAATGATAAAAAAGGGGGGGATGTCGATGAGACAACAATGTTGTCTATATGCTAGTAAGTAGTTAGATAATCAACAGTTGCTTGTATATTACAAAATTTGTAAGGATTGAATGTTATCCCCGGTCCTTCATCTTTGTGAAGGTATAGGAGATAAGGATACACTATTTTCATCTAAGGGCCACTCTTTAAAGGATGAAGTGAATAACAAACCCTCTACAACTATGCCAATTCATCCACCCAATGTGTATATCATGGAGAAACCAAAGGAGGTTCCAATACTAGAGGTAATGGAGGAGATAATTTTGAATCCCTTTCATACTATGAATCCAAGACAATAATCTATTGATTTCATGGTTTCTAGAATCCTACATCAAATTTGTACCAATGGCTCTATTCAAACTAGAGAAAGGATTGTGAGGTATATCTTATTTCCAAAGGTTTGTTTATTGTTCAATTTCAAATCTTGTTGACTATCAAAAAGTTTTTAAGGATGTCCTGGTTCTAGGGAGGAGAGGTTTTTTTGTAACCTTGATCGAGATTGGATCATTATATTATTTTTCATCTATCTCAGTACTTTCTAGGTGGAAAAATTGAAGGAATCAACTTGTAGGTCCATTTCGGCAATTGATCCAAAATTGGAAATTTGGGTCCAAAAATCTGTTTGAAATATTCCAGAGCCATTTTGAGGAATCAAAAGACACTTTTTTTGGTCTAAACCTTATTGTTGAGGAAGATTATATATTCTACACATCGATACCTTTCCAACGATGCAGACCATTCATTAATTGGAGTTGGTATGAGAAAGTTATGCTTCCCACAAGTTGACCTATCGTATTAATCACCATGGTGCAAGTGGATGCCAAGTTAGCCTCCCTTACTTAGACATGTGGGGCTATTCATGTAGTTTATTTTATAAGAACATTATAGAAGGTCCAAAACCTTATCACAATTGAAGGTTGAGGAATTCAAAACCCTATCCCTAGATGGCTATCGGGCTATGTTAAATACCGAGCCACTAGGAGGAGAAGGAGTTCCATTCTTTTGCATTGTATCTTGTCCCATAACTGAGAAAAACATATGAGTGTGGTATTCTATGAGAATAACATAGGATGATAGAATAATTTCTATCCTCAAGAGGAGGATAGGAGGGTAGTTGCAAATGAATTTCCATCAAGGGGAATGAAGAGTATTCATGTACTTGAAAACTCATATTCCAATAAGGACTTGGAACATCATCAGAGTGTTATAGCAAGATTTTCCTCACCTTATACAAATTTTCTCAGAAGGCCTTTTCCATTTCCCTATGCAGACTTGAAGTCCCTTTTTGCAGTTCCTAAAGATAAAAATAATATTTTTCCATGTATATGCACCCTAACTATTATACAACAAGTGTATACGAAGGCTACACCATTACAACCCACGTACATCAGGTTTTGTAACCAAAATTTAAAAAATGGTGTCGGGTTTCCATGTCACATCACGAGATCCATGATCCTTGACCTTCCATATACTGAAAACGTTCTGAATCGGCCCTTCAGTTCCATTTGAAGGATATAAATGGGCAATATCCAAGCCATGGAAAAAATGAGAAAAAATCAACATTGAGAGCAAAGTTACTCTAGAGAAATTCTTCACTTCATATTGAGTCTACATCCCTTTATCCTTTTAAGTCTGAACACATTGTTCAACCCCTAATCTCTTCCCTACTTGATGGAGAACCTCATTGTCTCTCTTATATGAGATTGCCTTTGGTGGAGGATTGAAGTGTTGAAGGCCCAACTGAAAGGGACTTAGTTTCTCGGTTCTGAACTGTGCCGACACAAAAGTTTGTCATTCATACACTTATGTTGATTACATTTTAATAGAAATACTATTTTCTCGTCCAATTAATGTCTTGCAAATATTTGAATTGTTATTCCATGGGCATATTTGTTATGAATATTTATGGATTATGCTATTGAATGTGCTAACTTTATATATTATCACCATATGTTTGCATATCTTGGTTGTCGAGGACAAGTTTCAGGTGTATTTCTTAGAGTCAAGTGCTCAACGGTGGGTTTCATTGAACGTATGGACGAGGTAGGCTTTTTATCTTGTCTTGTTAGCATATTTGTATATATAGCATACTTGAGATTAGAGTTGATTTCTGTAGTCATTTCCGTATGTTGTGGTTTACCCCATGCCATAGAGAGATTTTCCTTGTAATAGAATTAGCGACCATATTTTGGAAATAATCTTCTTTTCGAGGTTTGGAGTATTTTTCTCCTTTGATTGATCTCGTTTATATTGATTTTCTTATCATGTGATTGCTTGACAACCTCTGTTCATTTTGAGTCTGAGGTTCTTAGCCTTATCCTTAACCTGGTAGTGTTTCAATACATATACGCGGGTTTTTTCTTGACAGTCGCGTACATATGCATGTTGTCATTCTGTAGGAAGCATATATACGTGATTTCCTCCTGAACAATCACGTACATCATTCTTGTATGCTTGGTTGTTGAGTTTGATGTTTGTTGGGTAATTTTTGATGGTTGTTGAGTCTTCTTATGACTGTGAAGTGCCAGGGGAGTGATAGGAAACCTTTCTTTGGTTGAAATTTCGGGTGGTTTTTCTTTCTCATCATCCTTTTCATTGATTTTCCTTGCATCTTGGGCTGGGTGTTTGCTTCTTGATATCCTACTTGGTTTGTCTTTGTTTATATACAATATAATATTTATATCAGGTTGTTGTTCAGTCCTTGCATTTTCATTCTTTTATATTGAAAATACAAAAATAATAAACATTTTGCATTGTTGGCATTTGATCTTTTGGATTCTTATCATTGATCTTAGTACATGTATGGAAATATTGCATCTTATTTTGAATTGCATAATTAAATTGAAAATTGCATTTTGAAAAGATTATCATTTATTGGGAATTCAAGTTAGGACTTTGCATTATATTCATATTCGTTTATTTCACTTGATGAGTCATAACATCATCAGTTCCACGACCACACCTTTTTGAGTAAGCAAAGCCACTAAAATAAATGCTAATAAATTTAAAATTGATTAGAAATTATTTTATTTTTAGGGTGCACAAACTAGCTTAGGATTTAGAGCCTTGGAATAGGATTTTGTGAGTAAACTTCTCCAAGGCTATTAAATCAACATATGTGTTTGACCAAGGGAGTGGTGAAATCCATTGTATAATTGGTGACGTCAGGAAGCTCCTCTTACACCGGAGTTAAACAATAGGTCGCGTAAAGTTGGTTGAGGGGATATCCCCCCAATACCTTCTTAGCGTCAGATATATTTCTTGGGATCTATTCGTATATGGGGATCTTGCTAGTACCTTTACCTTTGTGAGAGGTGATTCTTTGGAGGTTTCGTGCTTTGTTACCCTGCCCATACGGTAGACCTAACTTAGGAATGTTCGCCTGCACATCGGTTATATCATGGTTGCTTAGTCGCTTGACATAGGTACCACATAGGTTACTCGCATGGGTTATTTTGCAAGTACCCTGGGTCAGATAAGGGTTGGACATCACACAACCTTTATGGAGGATTAACTCTCTGGGGGGATCTGACCGACTGGTTGTTAAGCCCATGAAGGCCCTTATAACTGATTTTGATACCTCCGATCTTTTGGAGGGAGTCTCAGGCTCCTCTTGGGTGAGGCATACCTACTTTAGGGAGGGAGGCCCCTTTCAACCACTTTATCCTATCTATGCGCATATTGGCATTTTGTTTATTTTGGTGTGCTCTTTGATTACTAGTTGGCCTTAGGATTTCTTTTTATATCTCAAGTCTTGAGTCATCGTGGATCCAAACCAGCTTCCCTGTAGCTCTCGCCGTTTGTTACGATTACCATCGCATCTTGAGTCTTTTCCTTCTAAAAGGAGCAAAGTTTTCAAACGTGGTACACACACCTCCACCTACTAGACTTGTGATCATACAAGGATGGGTATTGAATTGAATCATAAATATATTGGGAGTCCTTCGACTCCCATACCCATTATAATTAATGATACTCCTTCGACACCTTCAACCAAAATGGTTGTAGTGCTGGAAGTTCCCATCATCACTCCTATCCAACCTATAGTGAATACTCAACCTATAGCCATGAACCATTTTGGGTCCCTTTTTCACTCGCCGGGCTACAATATTTAGTCCATCCCTATGACCTCTAGCTCTTTTTCTTATGGTATGTCAAATTTCACATTACAATTTTCATCCTCCATCCCAACATCTAATCTAAATACTAGCATTGGACTTGGGAGCATGGCTCCTCCACATACTCCATTTTCGTTTGGCGTTGCTCATATCCCACAAACGACTCCTACATTTGGAGGCCTTACTCCTTTTCACCCTAGGTCTAATCCTGGTCCCAATGCTTCTGTATGGAGTGGTCAACCTAGCAGACAAGATGTTGCTTACAATCCATCCTTTACACCTACCTCCTCTTCACCGATTCTGACCAACACATTTGGCATGATGAATCCACCTCTATCATACAGATTCACACCTAGGGGAGGTTAGTTTCATACCTTGGGCAACCCCCGAACTGGAGCTACTCCAGCTAGGGGCAGTTCTTACAACCCTCATCATAACGTTCATATAGGAATGATGCCCAACCAACCCTTCATGAATCAGTTCAGAGGAGGGTCTTACAATCCCAAATAGGGCCATGGTGCATACCTGAACCCTGGATGGGTTGTGCTTCCCCAACAACAATATTTCTCGGGAGCTTAGGGCCAGATGCCACAACCTTGTCTCCCTTTTCTGGCCACGCTCAATCTTCCAGACTTGTCTAGATTAATGAATGACCATGTGCGTCATGATCCGACATGGTCCCCCATCCCCACCAATATTCCTTCGGATATTCCAAAATTTGAAGGCAAGACTGGTGAGGATCTTGGTGATCATGTCACTACTTTTCATCTTTGGTTATCTTCTAATTCCCTTAACGACGATTCTATTCGTTTAATATTGTTTCAATGCATCCTCACGGGGGTTGCAGGGAAATGGTACATAGAGCTACCAGGGGGGACGTACAAAATTTTTAATCATATGGTTTTAGTCTTCCTCAACCACTTCCAATTGTCAGTTTGTTATGATGTTGGCATAGAACTTCTGTCGGCCTTCCTTCAAGAAAAATACACCCATATCTCAGATCACATCCAAGAGTGACGTAGATGAAATATGTTGATCAAGGCCTACATACCTCCTGAATTCCTTCTAGAGTGGTTCCTTAAGTCTCTACAACCTTATATTTCAAAGGATGTTTCTACTTTCGGGGTTACGTCTGAGGAAGAAGCAATTTTTAAATCCCAACAGTTAGATCTTATATATGCTCAGTCCGGGATGTTATACGAAATTATTCCAAATGCACTGAGGTCAAACTATGATCCTAGACAAAATCCCGGGCCTCATGCCGATGGCATTGTAGGCTCTGCCAATGTGAAATCTGTAGACATGGTGACAAGCCAGTTGAAAGAGTTGTCTCTAAACCAGTCTGTAGGAGGGCCAACTTTGTCTATGTCCTCCACTCCTACTCAGTCGGTGGATGTACATTATGTGCAATCGTCAACCAACCCGAATGGTAACCAACATCCATGAGGGAATAAAAAGAAAGGGAGTGGTAACAATCGTAAGGGTGGGAAGAATAATAATAAACCCAAGGACAACGGTAATAATGAGAAGTCAAATAATAATGCTGGTGAGGGAAAGAAAGAAAGGCGAAAAGTGAAATTTCCCTGCAAGATTTTTACAGACGATCACCTTACCCATTTGTGCCCAAAAATTGTAGAAGTTGCAAGGCTTTTATCTCTACCACCCGCTGTGACCAAGAGTTAGATAGACACAAAATAAGAGGTATAGAAAATGATGTTGGCTAAATGTTTTACTTTTTGGGTTTTTTGGTCGGAATCCGATGATGTAAATCTGGAGAAAATCACTATTTTTTGTTGTTTAAATTGCATTTCTAAATGCACAAATGAATTGTGTGCTGAAAAAACCC
>ML798112.1:561910-586628 GCA_009831015.1 Picea engelmannii
GTATACGCCTTTCGGCGTAATTATTTTAAAGTTTTTAAATAGTTTTTATTATTGTCTTTTTAAATTAAAAATAGAAATTGGTTATTTTGGAGAGTTATATATGAGTTATAAAATAGAAAAACTGATTTTTTTTTAGGTATGAGAAATTAATTTGATTAATTCTTATTAGTGTTGGTGGGTATTTAATTAGTTTTGTCTTATTTTTTTTAAGGAGGTGTATATGTTTGCAATAACACATTTATTAAGGATGTTATCAATGAATGTTGAGAAGCAACTCTTGGGTTTTCTTATAAAAATTTCCTTAGTATATATAGAGAGAATTTGATTTTTCTCATTTTACATAAAAAATAATTATATATCCTATTTTCTATTTAAAAATGTTCATATTTTAAGACTTTAAATTTATAATGAAAATTAGAGGTGTGTTATTTTTCTTTATAAAAAAGTTTATTAAATTTTAAAGGAAGTTGCTACAAGAATCCAAGCTATGCACACACTCCATTATGTGAATACTGTGTTGCAAGGGTCATTTTTTCAAAGTTTGATCTCATGACCATTATGACATATTTGAACCATAAGGAAAAACATATGATGATGGGAGGGATGGAATTGACAAATCACCTACGATATATGGAGGAGGGCTCATTGAACATCTTCATGGATGGAATTTTTTGTATACACATTTGTTTTAGCTTCAGTTATTGTCGGATGCTTATGCATCTTCCACCAGTAGAGAATGTGAATATTAGATGTGCAATCTACAATAATATTTTCTAAGTTGTTAATGACAATGTGGTCAGGGCTTTGAACCTTTCCCACTTCAAACATGCTTTGAAGAATGTTGTGGAATATGGGAAATCTATTCTCCTTCATCTTAGCAATCCTCAGCCACTAGTAGTTAATGTGAAGAATCAAGATTAACCTCAATCCTACTAGGATGTTCAAGAGCTATGTAACAATATCATGGAAGAGATGAAACCTACGTACCATATTTTATCTCATCACATGGATGCATGCTAAGTGTCCAATCAAATACTTGCACACCAGATGTTTCAGAGAATGCCTAAATGAAATGTGGTCTTTGGACTAAAATAATTGTAGGTTTTGGTTGGTTGGTGATTATGCTTAGGGTTATAGTGTCGATAGATGTGATGGTGATAATGTGGAGACCTTTCAAGTATTGGTGAGGTTGTATCAGGGCAAGACCATCACATTGCAGGTTCAATTGATGGAATCAATTTCCTCCATTAAGATAAAATGATAAAAAAGGGGGGGATGTCGATGAGACAACAATGTTGTCTATATGCTAGTAAGTAGTTAGATAATCAACAGTTGCTTGTATATTACAAAATTTGTAAGGATTGAATGTTATCCCCGGTCCTTCATCTTTGTGAAGGTATAGGAGATAAGGATACACTATTTTCATCTAAGGGCCACTCTTTAAAGGATGAAGTGAATAACAAACCCTCTACAACTATGCCAATTCATCCACCCAATGTGTATATCATGGAGAAACCAAAGGAGGTTCCAATACTAGAGGTAATGGAGGAGATAATTTTGAATCCCTTTCATACTATGAATCCAAGACAATAATCTATTGATTTCATGGTTTCTAGAATCCTACATCAAATTTGTACCAATGGCTCTATTCAAACTAGAGAAAGGATTGTGAGGTATATCTTATTTCCAAAGGTTTGTTTATTGTTCAATTTCAAATCTTGTTGACTATCAAAAAGTTTTTAAGGATGTCCTGGTTCTAGGGAGGAGAGGTTTTTTTGTAACCTTGATCGAGATTGGATCATTATATTATTTTTCATCTATCTCAGTACTTTCTAGGTGGAAAAATTGAAGGAATCAACTTGTAGGTCCATTTCGGCAATTGATCCAAAATTGGAAATTTGGGTCCAAAAATCTGTTTGAAATATTCCAGAGCCATTTTGAGGAATCAAAAGACACTTTTTTTGGTCTAAACCTTATTGTTGAGGAAGATTATATATTCTACACATCGATACCTTTCCAACGATGCAGACCATTCATTAATTGGAGTTGGTATGAGAAAGTTATGCTTCCCACAAGTTGACCTATCGTATTAATCACCATGGTGCAAGTGGATGCCAAGTTAGCCTCCCTTACTTAGACATGTGGGGCTATTCATGTAGTTTATTTTATAAGAACATTATAGAAGGTCCAAAACCTTATCACAATTGAAGGTTGAGGAATTCAAAACCCTATCCCTAGATGGCTATCGGGCTATGTTAAATACCGAGCCACTAGGAGGAGAAGGAGTTCCATTCTTTTGCATTGTATCTTGTCCCATAACTGAGAAAAACATATGAGTGTGGTATTCTATGAGAATAACATAGGATGATAGAATAATTTCTATCCTCAAGAGGAGGATAGGAGGGTAGTTGCAAATGAATTTCCATCAAGGGGAATGAAGAGTATTCATGTACTTGAAAACTCATATTCCAATAAGGACTTGGAACATCATCAGAGTGTTATAGCAAGATTTTCCTCACCTTATACAAATTTTCTCAGAAGGCCTTTTCCATTTCCCTATGCAGACTTGAAGTCCCTTTTTGCAGTTCCTAAAGATAAAAATAATATTTTTCCATGTATATGCACCCTAACTATTATACAACAAGTGTATACGAAGGCTACACCATTACAACCCACGTACATCAGGTTTTGTAACCAAAATTTAAAAAATGGTGTCGGGTTTCCATGTCACATCACGAGATCCATGATCCTTGACCTTCCATATACTGAAAACGTTCTGAATCGGCCCTTCAGTTCCATTTGAAGGATATAAATGGGCAATATCCAAGCCATGGAAAAAATGAGAAAAAATCAACATTGAGAGCAAAGTTACTCTAGAGAAATTCTTCACTTCATATTGAGTCTACATCCCTTTATCCTTTTAAGTCTGAACACATTGTTCAACCCCTAATCTCTTCCCTACTTGATGGAGAACCTCATTGTCTCTCTTATATGAGATTGCCTTTGGTGGAGGATTGAAGTGTTGAAGGCCCAACTGAAAGGGACTTAGTTTCTCGGTTCTGAACTGTGCCGACACAAAAGTTTGTCATTCATACACTTATGTTGATTACATTTTAATAGAAATACTATTTTCTCGTCCAATTAATGTCTTGCAAATATTTGAATTGTTATTCCATGGGCATATTTGTTATGAATATTTATGGATTATGCTATTGAATGTGCTAACTTTATATATTATCACCATATGTTTGCATATCTTGGTTGTCGAGGACAAGTTTCAGGTGTATTTCTTAGAGTCAAGTGCTCAACGGTGGGTTTCATTGAACGTATGGACGAGGTAGGCTTTTTATCTTGTCTTGTTAGCATATTTGTATATATAGCATACTTGAGATTAGAGTTGATTTCTGTAGTCATTTCCGTATGTTGTGGTTTACCCCATGCCATAGAGAGATTTTCCTTGTAATAGAATTAGCGACCATATTTTGGAAATAATCTTCTTTTCGAGGTTTGGAGTATTTTTCTCCTTTGATTGATCTCGTTTATATTGATTTTCTTATCATGTGATTGCTTGACAACCTCTGTTCATTTTGAGTCTGAGGTTCTTAGCCTTATCCTTAACCTGGTAGTGTTTCAATACATATACGCGGGTTTTTTCTTGACAGTCGCGTACATATGCATGTTGTCATTCTGTAGGAAGCATATATACGTGATTTCCTCCTGAACAATCACGTACATCATTCTTGTATGCTTGGTTGTTGAGTTTGATGTTTGTTGGGTAATTTTTGATGGTTGTTGAGTCTTCTTATGACTGTGAAGTGCCAGGGGAGTGATAGGAAACCTTTCTTTGGTTGAAATTTCGGGTGGTTTTTCTTTCTCATCATCCTTTTCATTGATTTTCCTTGCATCTTGGGCTGGGTGTTTGCTTCTTGATATCCTACTTGGTTTGTCTTTGTTTATATACAATATAATATTTATATCAGGTTGTTGTTCAGTCCTTGCATTTTCATTCTTTTATATTGAAAATACAAAAATAATAAACATTTTGCATTGTTGGCATTTGATCTTTTGGATTCTTATCATTGATCTTAGTACATGTATGGAAATATTGCATCTTATTTTGAATTGCATAATTAAATTGAAAATTGCATTTTGAAAAGATTATCATTTATTGGGAATTCAAGTTAGGACTTTGCATTATATTCATATTCGTTTATTTCACTTGATGAGTCATAACATCATCAGTTCCACGACCACACCTTTTTGAGTAAGCAAAGCCACTAAAATAAATGCTAATAAATTTAAAATTGATTAGAAATTATTTTATTTTTAGGGTGCACAAACTAGCTTAGGATTTAGAGCCTTGGAATAGGATTTTGTGAGTAAACTTCTCCAAGGCTATTAAATCAACATATGTGTTTGACCAAGGGAGTGGTGAAATCCATTGTATAATTGGTGACGTCAGGAAGCTCCTCTTACACCGGAGTTAAACAATAGGTCGCGTAAAGTTGGTTGAGGGGATATCCCCCCAATACCTTCTTAGCGTCAGATATATTTCTTGGGATCTATTCGTATATGGGGATCTTGCTAGTACCTTTACCTTTGTGAGAGGTGATTCTTTGGAGGTTTCGTGCTTTGTTACCCTGCCCATACGGTAGACCTAACTTAGGAATGTTCGCCTGCACATCGGTTATATCATGGTTGCTTAGTCGCTTGACATAGGTACCACATAGGTTACTCGCATGGGTTATTTTGCAAGTACCCTGGGTCAGATAAGGGTTGGACATCACACAACCTTTATGGAGGATTAACTCTCTGGGGGGATCTGACCGACTGGTTGTTAAGCCCATGAAGGCCCTTATAACTGATTTTGATACCTCCGATCTTTTGGAGGGAGTCTCAGGCTCCTCTTGGGTGAGGCATACCTACTTTAGGGAGGGAGGCCCCTTTCAACCACTTTATCCTATCTATGCGCATATTGGCATTTTGTTTATTTTGGTGTGCTCTTTGATTACTAGTTGGCCTTAGGATTTCTTTTTATATCTCAAGTCTTGAGTCATCGTGGATCCAAACCAGCTTCCCTGTAGCTCTCGCCGTTTGTTACGATTACCATCGCATCTTGAGTCTTTTCCTTCTAAAAGGAGCAAAGTTTTCAAACGTGGTACACACACCTCCACCTACTAGACTTGTGATCATACAAGGATGGGTATTGAATTGAATCATAAATATATTGGGAGTCCTTCGACTCCCATACCCATTATAATTAATGATACTCCTTCGACACCTTCAACCAAAATGGTTGTAGTGCTGGAAGTTCCCATCATCACTCCTATCCAACCTATAGTGAATACTCAACCTATAGCCATGAACCATTTTGGGTCCCTTTTTCACTCGCCGGGCTACAATATTTAGTCCATCCCTATGACCTCTAGCTCTTTTTCTTATGGTATGTCAAATTTCACATTACAATTTTCATCCTCCATCCCAACATCTAATCTAAATACTAGCATTGGACTTGGGAGCATGGCTCCTCCACATACTCCATTTTCGTTTGGCGTTGCTCATATCCCACAAACGACTCCTACATTTGGAGGCCTTACTCCTTTTCACCCTAGGTCTAATCCTGGTCCCAATGCTTCTGTATGGAGTGGTCAACCTAGCAGACAAGATGTTGCTTACAATCCATCCTTTACACCTACCTCCTCTTCACCGATTCTGACCAACACATTTGGCATGATGAATCCACCTCTATCATACAGATTCACACCTAGGGGAGGTTAGTTTCATACCTTGGGCAACCCCCGAACTGGAGCTACTCCAGCTAGGGGCAGTTCTTACAACCCTCATCATAACGTTCATATAGGAATGATGCCCAACCAACCCTTCATGAATCAGTTCAGAGGAGGGTCTTACAATCCCAAATAGGGCCATGGTGCATACCTGAACCCTGGATGGGTTGTGCTTCCCCAACAACAATATTTCTCGGGAGCTTAGGGCCAGATGCCACAACCTTGTCTCCCTTTTCTGGCCACGCTCAATCTTCCAGACTTGTCTAGATTAATGAATGACCATGTGCGTCATGATCCGACATGGTCCCCCATCCCCACCAATATTCCTTCGGATATTCCAAAATTTGAAGGCAAGACTGGTGAGGATCTTGGTGATCATGTCACTACTTTTCATCTTTGGTTATCTTCTAATTCCCTTAACGACGATTCTATTCGTTTAATATTGTTTCAATGCATCCTCACGGGGGTTGCAGGGAAATGGTACATAGAGCTACCAGGGGGGACGTACAAAATTTTTAATCATATGGTTTTAGTCTTCCTCAACCACTTCCAATTGTCAGTTTGTTATGATGTTGGCATAGAACTTCTGTCGGCCTTCCTTCAAGAAAAATACACCCATATCTCAGATCACATCCAAGAGTGACGTAGATGAAATATGTTGATCAAGGCCTACATACCTCCTGAATTCCTTCTAGAGTGGTTCCTTAAGTCTCTACAACCTTATATTTCAAAGGATGTTTCTACTTTCGGGGTTACGTCTGAGGAAGAAGCAATTTTTAAATCCCAACAGTTAGATCTTATATATGCTCAGTCCGGGATGTTATACGAAATTATTCCAAATGCACTGAGGTCAAACTATGATCCTAGACAAAATCCCGGGCCTCATGCCGATGGCATTGTAGGCTCTGCCAATGTGAAATCTGTAGACATGGTGACAAGCCAGTTGAAAGAGTTGTCTCTAAACCAGTCTGTAGGAGGGCCAACTTTGTCTATGTCCTCCACTCCTACTCAGTCGGTGGATGTACATTATGTGCAATCGTCAACCAACCCGAATGGTAACCAACATCCATGAGGGAATAAAAAGAAAGGGAGTGGTAACAATCGTAAGGGTGGGAAGAATAATAATAAACCCAAGGACAACGGTAATAATGAGAAGTCAAATAATAATGCTGGTGAGGGAAAGAAAGAAAGGCGAAAAGTGAAATTTCCCTGCAAGATTTTTACAGACGATCACCTTACCCATTTGTGCCCAAAAATTGTAGAAGTTGCAAGGCTTTTATCTCTACCACCCGCTGTGACCAAGAGTTAGATAGACACAAAATAAGAGGTATAGAAAATGATGTTGGCTAAATGTTTTACTTTTTGGGTTTTTTGGTCGGAATCCGATGATGTAAATCTGGAGAAAATCACTATTTTTTGTTGTTTAAATTGCATTTCTAAATGCACAAATGAATTGTGTGCTGAAAAAACCCTGAGGCACTCAGATTATACAAACTTAGTCACTCAAATCTACAAATCTAACCATTCCTCACCAAATTTCAAGCAAAATCAAACAATTTTTTTTTATCAAAAAACAATAAAGAACATTTAAACTACGTTATAAAAAACCCTACTTAAACATTCCAAAAAATCACACATCTAAACGAAAAAGAATAATTCATCTAAAAATGTTGTATTTTCTAACCCATCTTAACCTGCATAATGTGAAAGTAAATCACCCTACAGTATTTGAACCACCATTAATGAACGATTAGATACATGTTCCTTGTATCAAGACACAATATTAAAAGTTCAACCTCCATTTGAAAAAAGACATTTTTAAATATAAAAAAAAAAAAATGTTATATTTAAAATAAAATAATTCACTAAGAGGATAAATTTAATCTTTGAAAAACAAAAAAAAATTAAAATCGTAATTTTATTTGATTACTATTTTTCATATTAATTTTAAAACAATTTTAAATTTAAATAATAATAAAATATTTTAAAATAGATGAAGACAAATCTTAAAAAAGATTCACCATTAAAAGAATACTTTTCATCTTCCCATAATTTTTCAAAATAATGCAGCTGACAAAATGTTGTCATGTATTTGTTGGGTAGTATGATCAATCAGTGGAGTTATTTTTAATTATTTTAAAGTTTGTAAATAGTTTTCATTATTAAAGTTATTTTTGAACTTAAAAAAATTGATTATTTTCTTGTAATATATTTGTAGTTAATTTTTAACTTAAAAAAATGATTCTTGTCTTGTCATGTCTTTGTTGGGTAGTGTGGTTTATGAGTGGAGTTACAAGTCATGATGATCATTATGACGTTTTAAAATACACAGATGTTGATTTTATCCCAACACAAAGAAAAGAGTCTAGAGCAAAAAGTATTGTTAAGTTTTCAGAACCTATTCAGGAAACTCTATCAGAGGATGAATCTTTAGACACTACTATATTCTATCTAGAAGAATCAATTAAAGAAAAAGAAGCATTAGTTGCTAATTTATGGAAGAGCTTAAAGCTACAGAAAGAAGAATTGAACTTTCTCAAAATGAAACGAGATGAACAACTGGAAAAAGAAATGTTCAATGAAGATACATAAATTGAACCATTTGAGTCTAAGCAAGTGAATGGCTTAGAGGATAGATTGGTTATCCTTGTAAATATAAAAGTCCAATGATATATGCAATACACTTTAGATGCACAGATTGATACAGGTGCAATGAATTCCTGTGCTAAGCATGGAGCTATACCATCTTATTATTGGCAGCCAATAGATATCTCGTTCAGAGCAGTCAACAAATATGAAATAAAGATCAAATATATTGCTCCAGATTTCCCTATACTCATACAGGAAGAAAAAGTATCTGTTACACTTTACTATTACGATATTGGTGCAGATATACTGTTAGGATAGGATTTTGTAAATAAATGTTTACCTTTTTTTATAGGTAGTAACTTTGTACAGATTAGAAATTTTGGGCAAAATAATCAAAGTACCCAGTAAGTCTTGTTATGAAATAAGAATTGCAGTAAAACAAACTTTCCAACAAATTGAGAAATCTGCAAGCAGTCTGGTACATATTCAAAAGATCATTGGTCATGCTGAAAAGCATGGTATAGAAATGATAAAAGACATTAAAGATAAGATAGAATCTAATTGTACATCAGATTATCCAAATGCCTTTTGGACCAGAGAAAAATATTTTGTCAGTCTGCCCTATAAGGAAGATTACACTCCAAAACCACAGAGAGCCTCTGCAAATCACATGTCTCCCACAGAATGTGAATACTGCCAGAAAGAGATTTCAGAACTCTTAGAAAGAAAGTTGATAGAGATTAGTAGGAGCCCTTGGGCTTGTCCTGCCTTCTATGTCAACAAGCACAGTGAACATAAAAGAGGAAAACCCAGAATGGTGATAAACTATAGAGCTTTGAATGATGCTCTACTCCCTATCAGATTTCCTCTACCATCCAAAGAGTTGTTGTTTTCAAAGATCGGGAAGTGTAATGTTTTCAGTAAATTTGATTTGAAAAGTGGATTTTGGCAAATTGAGATAATCCCTAAAGATAGATACAAAACTGCATTTGTTGTCCCAAATGGTCAATATCAATGGAAAGTGATGCCCTTTGGTTTGAAGAATGCTCCATCTGAATTTCAGAAAAGAATGGATGATATCTTCAAACACCTCAATTTTGTAATTGTATATATTGATGCTTTGCTTGTTTGTTCTGTAGATTGCAAAGCTCATGTACAACATCTAAAGGTTGTCTATGACCTTTTGTATAAACATGGTTTGGTGCTCAGTCGTTCTAAGATTTGTTGGCACAGACAAAGATCAAGTATCTTGGGTTGATACTATCCAAGGGAGAAGTATAACTCCAAGATCATATTTTGAAAAAGCTTTCAGAATTCCCTGATGAAATTCTTGGCCAGAAACAGCTACAAAGATTCCTTGGTTGCCTGAACTACATCTGACAGTTCTATGAAAATCAATCAAAGGATGTCAGAATACTGCAGAAAAGATTGAGTAAAGTTTTACCATGGAATTATAAAATGACCCAAGCTGTTCAGACAATAAAACAGAAGATCCAGAATCTCCCTAAGCTATATCTTCCAGATATGAACTTACAGCTTATATTAGAAACTGATGCCTCAAATGATATTTGGGCAGCAATACTATTGCAGAAAAATGGTCCCAAATTAGAAGAAGTTTGTATATATACTTCTGGATGTTTCAGTGATACTGAGTCAAGATACCCTTCTTCACATAAATAAATTCTTGCAGTAAAAAATGGCATTAAGAAATTCAGATTGTTTCTAAAACCTGTACATTTTATTGTAAGAACAGATCTGAAGCATATGAAGGGAATGTTGTCTAATCAACGTTTGTTGGAACAGGGAAACAACAGAATTCTGTGATGGAGCTTGTGGCTTGACGGATTTGACTTTGAAATCCACTACAAGCTTGGTAAAGATAATTGTGTTGTTGATCTTCTTACTAGAGAAGCTGCTCCATCTAAAGAGAAAAACAATACCATAAAATGGCTTCATCCTCCTTGAGCATAAGGGATGCTCCTCCACCAGGATTCAAATGGATCCTAGTGTGTACAGATTGTGAATATTGTTATTGTTTTGACTGTTTAAGTTGTTATATTAGAAGCAATCCAGCTTGTATAAATATCCTAAATAACTGGACACAAAAATATAACCATTGTAGATCATATTTTGATTACTTCATAATGAGCCAAACAATGGAAAGAGGATCCGTCACAGGAGGACCAATGCAAGGACATAGATATATTCTCTTATATACTCCTTGTATATCTTATGATGATTATTGCAAAATAATGCTGCAAGTAAAATATGATGGTTGCTGTTGGATAATCTTTGAATGCTCCACATTCAAGGATACGCCTATCTGGTGGTCTGGTTGGTTGTATATTTTATATTGGACTTACTGTCCCAGAGATGTTAATTTCTTTGGAACTAGTAAGGATGCTTTTATACAATGGTTCATAGCAGAAATAGAAGAAGCTGCTCATTATGAGGGATGGTTTTTTTTTAACTTATCATTCCAAGGAAGTGAGCTACATTTTGAAAAGTTTGAGCCACACCAGCCTCAATCTTATAAAGTTACCAGTGAGTATTTTGGTGACTTATGTGTACCTGAAGATGAATTGATACCAGCCATGCAAGGATCTCCATTTTACAAATGCTTCAGCGGATTACCACCATTCTCAAATGAACATAGTTCTCCACCGAGTAGTCATTTCGACTATGACAGTGATGGATCATTTGATTCCATTGCTGAATACAACATAGTTAATCGTATGGAAGCATGATGGGCCAAGTGCTCACTATTTTGTAATAATGTATTGATTCTTTTCATGTCTAACGGGCTGACAGTGGTGTCCCGTCAGTTCCGTGGGTTCCTGTAGAACTCCACTATGTAATCATGTGATAGAGTCTATTCATAGATTTGCGAATATTTTCTTTTGTCTAAGTCATTCCGTAAAAGTCGGTATGGGTTCCCATATGGCCGAGCCTCTAAGGGACGAGATAACAGCTGTAGTCCACAACTGCCCCATCCACTTGAAAGGAATCTTTTGTTTACCGGCAGTTGCCATTTTATGCTTACCGGTAACTTGCTAGAACTTATATAAATAAGACTCTTCACCTCTCATTTACTCATTCAGAAATCGAGAGAGAGTCTAGTTTGAGTCTTAGTAGTGTCGAGCAGTGTGTATCCTCTTCACTTGCCTTCGGGAACCTGTGAATGAAAAACACTGATCTCAAGTGTAATTTCATAATATTATAGCTCTGTTATGCTATATGATCCTACCCTGTAAAATTGGTTGTGCATCTAAAGTGTATTACAGATATCCTTGGACTTTTATATTTACAGGGATAACCAATCTATCATCTAAGCCATTCACTTGCTTAGACTCAAATGGTTCAATTTATGTATCTTCATTGAACATTTCTTTTTTTGGTTGTTCATCTCGTTTCATTTTGAGAAAGTTCAATTCTTCTTTCTGTAGCTTTAAGTTCTTCCATAAATCAACAACTAATGCTTCTTTTTCTTTAATTGATTCTTCTAGATGGAATATAGTATTGTCTAAAGATTCATCCTCTGATAGAGTTTCCTGAATAGGTTCTGAAAACTTAACAATACTTTTTGCTCTAGACTCTTTTCTTTGTGCTGGGATAAAATCAACATCTGTGGGTGTGTAATTTTGAATATTCACCACGCTTGGCTGCTGAATCTTAGCAATTTGGGTAGAGAGTTGAGCAATTTGTGAAGAATAACATCTGGAGAGCTGAAATTGTCCAAGTGTAAGGACGGACAATTTGGCTTGGAGATCAAACCTTTGTTTGAGAAGGGTTGGTAGGTCTGTATAGGGTGACATCATTTTAATGTCAAGAAAATGAAGGGTTTCATCTATCTGGGATAATTCTGATTCAACATCAGAATCTTGGTTGTAGAGATTATTATCTGAGAAGGAGTCACTATCCTCAGTGAGGGATAGGTATTCACCATCTGAACGGTTGTCAACTAATTCCCATTCGGAAGGATCATATCCTAACTGAAAGAGATCCATAATTTTATTTTGGAATTTAGTCTTAGACCGTAGAGGACACTGAGAAGCCCAGTGGCCAGGCTTTTTACATATAAAGCAGGAGGACTGCTTTATTTTATGATTATGTGGCCGACGCTTAAAGTAGGCTTTCTTTTTGGAATGACTATTTCTTGTGAATCTTTTAGGATATTTCTTAGAAAATCCTTTAGACTTAGTTTTTCATTTAAAACAGCCACAATCCTTGTTGCAAGATCCCTTCCTTGTATGTTTCTTATTACAACCAAAATGATATGTTTCTGTAAACGTATCACAGACAGAAGAGTCAAAACCTAATTGTTTCTTTAAAGATTTATTAGTCTTTTTCCTAAGACATTCTTTTTGCAGAGCCATAACAATATGCTCGTGCAAACCTACTAGAGACAATTGTGATATATCAATATCCAATTCTTCAAGTCTATCTCTAACTAGGTTAGGTACTTTGCCTGGCATAGTAGATAAATACTTTCGTAAATATGCTACATTTTCTGGATCAGGGGCTTTGTACAATAAATATTGCATAGTACAGAGGAATTATGGGAGTTGTGATATATGGCATAACTGTTGATTCATAAATAAATCAACATAGTGATTAGAATCAATCTTTATATTGCCATAGAATTCATCCACTACAGCTTTAACAAGATCTTCAATTGGAGTATCATTATTTAACAATTTAAGCTTGTCTTCTTCTCGAACTCTATCCCACCAGAGTCCTAAATTTCCAGTAAATCCCTAGGTTAACCTCAAAGCTAAATCGCTCCAAGTTACCTTATCTTTGAATATCAATTTTTGGGTCCTTTCCCAAGCTTGCCATTTATGGATTATCATCATCATTTCATTTTTCGATCTGCAATTCCGATTTGTAATGGGTGAAGATTCAATATTATCTCTTGAGAATGAAGCATGTTCAGCAGAATTGGCTGGATCAAAGGGGACTTTTTTGGAAGAACCATATTTTGCATTGCACCATTTTTCCCAAGCAGATTGGAAAGCATTTCCACCTGCATCATCTTGTGATGAACAGGGTGTATTTTTTTGTGGAACTTTCAGCATCATCTATTGCTTTAATAAAAGGAACTAGTGAGGATCTAGTTCGTGATGCCTGTCGGATATTATCTGCTAATTCAGCAGATTGTTTCTTGACTAACTCTATCTTTTCAACAACAATTTCCAGAACTTCAACAATCCTTGCTAGAGTTGGATTAGGGACTTCTTTTGCTAGCTGCTTAAGAGTTAGATGTTTATGTTCTTCTTTAGAACTTGAAGAACCAAACCATTTGAAAGATGCATGTCTTTCAATATCTTCAATTTCAAGGGGGGAAGGAGTTTTATTCTCTTCCTCAAAAGAATCTTTCAGACTAAAGACTGCAGTCTGAATTATTTCTAATTTCTCAAGAATCTTTTCATGTTGAGACTTCATCTTTTCTTGATTATTCTCTAAAAAATCAATTTCTGAATGCAAACCATTCATATGGGTCTTAGTCTGTATCAAATCTTGCGCTATATCATCAATGTTTTGTGCAAGACAAACTGACTGGTAAGTTGCATAATTTTGTAGTCTCACAATATCTTGAGATGGTTCTGCATCTTCTTTTCTATATTTCATAAAATCTAGATCAGCTACTAAATCATTCTTGAATGTAGGAATGTGATTTCCTGGTGCAAGACTTCTGTGTGGTAGAGTATCTTTTTTATCCCCGTCACACCTTGGCAAAGGGGCATTTATCATTTTTAGCATAGGGATGGCTAGATCTTGACATTCAGAACAGTTGGCATGTTGGCCATTGTGTTCTATTTTTGACTGGAATGTCCTAAAATTCTTAGGGCCAGATGGTACATGGGATATGTTAGCTTTTACAGATGGCTCAGAGGTTTGTTCTTGTGTAGGGATATTCTTTTTACAATAATAGCAATTCTTAGAACCTTTCTGATGTGTCAACAGATGATTATCTAAATCATATTTATTCAGGACATGTTTATATACAGGGGCTTTAGAAAAGGAGGAGGAGGAAAAAGATGATCTGTCAAAGAATGAAGATCTTCTTTGAGTTGAATCAGAGCTATTGGTTGAAAGGGAAGACAATTGCCTTTCTAAATCTTGATTTCTTATGCTCTGCGATCTTCCTATTCTTAATACATTTCTTCCAGATGAATTTTGTTCTATTTTTAATTCTCTAGATTCAAAATTACACACCCACAGATGCTGATTTTATCCCAGCACAAAGAAAAGAGTCTAGAGAAAAAAGTATTGTTAAGTTTTCAGAACCTATTCAGGAAACTCTACCAGAGGATGAATCTTTAGACAATACTATATTCCATATAGAAGAATCAATTAAAGAAAAAGAATCATTAGTTGTTGATCTATGGAAGAGCTTAAAGCTACAGAAATAAGAATTGAACTTTCTCAAAATTAAACGAGATGAACAACTAGAAAAAGAAATGTTCAATGAAGATACATAAATTGAACCATTTGAGTCTAAGCAAGTGAATGGCTTAGATGATAGATTGGTTATCCCTGTAAATATAAAAGTCCAAGGATATCTGCAATACACTTTAGATGCACAACTTGATACAGGTGCAATGAATTCCTGTGCTAAGCATGGAGCTATACCATCTTATTATTGGCAGCCAATAGATATCTCATTCAGAGCGGTCAACAAATCTGAAATAAAGATCAAATATATTGCTCCAGATTTCCCTATACTCATACAGGAAGAAAAAGTATCTGTTACACTTTACTGTTACGATACTGGTGCAGATATACTGTTAGGACATGATTTTGTAAATAAATGTTTACCTTTTGTTATAGGTAGTGACTTTGAACAGATTACAGTTTTGGGCAAAATAATCAAAGTACCCAGTAAGTCTTGTTATGAAACAAGAATTGCAGTAAAGAAAACTTTCCAACAAATTGAGAAATCTGCAAGTAGTCTGGTACATATTCAAAAGATCATTGGTCATGCTGAAAAGCATGGTATAGAAATGATAAAACACATTAAAGATAAGATAGAATCTAATTATACATCAGATTATCCAAATGCCTTTTGGACCAGAGAAAAATATTTTGTCAGTCTGCCCTATAAAGAAGATTACACTCTGAAACCACAGAGAGCCTCTGCAAATCACATGTCTCCCACAGAATGTGAATACTGCCAGAAAGAGATTTAAGAACTCTGAGAAAGAAAGTTGATAGAGATTAGTAGGAGCCCTTGGGCTTGTCCTGCCTTCTATGTCAACAAACACAGTGAACAGAAAAGAGGAAAACCTAGAATGGTGATAAACAATAGAGCTTTGAATGATGCTCTACTCCCTATCATATTTCCTCTACCATCCAAAGAGTTGCTGTTTTCAAAGATCGGGAAGTGTAATGTTTTCAGTAAATTTGATTTGAAAAGAAGATTTTGGCAAATTGGGATAATCCCTAAAGATAGATACAAAACTGCATTTGTTGTCCCAAATGGTCAATATCAATGGAAAGTGATACCCTTTGGTTTGAAGAATGCTCCTTCTGAATTCCAGAAAAGAATGGATGATATCTTCAAACACCTCAATTTTGTAATTGTATATATTGATGATTTGCTTGTTTGTTCTGTAGATTGCAAAGCTCATGTACAACCTCTGAAGGTTGTCTATGACCTTTTGTATAAACATGGTTTGGTGCTAAGCCGTTCTAAGATTTGTTGGGCACAGACAAAGATCGAGTATCTTAGGTTGATACTATCCAAGGGAGAAGTAGAACTCCAAGATCATATTTTGAAAAAGCTTTCAGAATTCCCTAATGAAATTCTTGACCAGAAACAGCTACAAAGATTCCTTGGTTGCCTGAACTACATCCGACCGTTCTATGAAAATCAATCAAAGGATGTCAGAATACTACAGAAAATATTGAGTAAAGTTTTACCATGGAATTATAAAATGACCCAAGCTGTTCAGATAATAAAACAGAAGATCCAGAATCTCCCTAAGCTATATCTTCCAGATATGACCTTACAGCTTATATTAGAAACTGATGCCTCAAATGATACTTGGGCAACAATACTATTGCAGAAAAATGGTCCCAAATTAGAAGAAGTTTGTATATATACTTCTGGATGTTTCAGTGATACTGAGTCAAGATACCCTTCTTCACATAAAGAAATTCTTGCAGTAAAAAATGGCATTAAGAAATTCAGATTGTTTCTAAAACCTGTACATTTTATTGTAAGAACAGATCTGAAACATATGAAGGGAATGTTGTCTAAACAACATCTGTTGGAACAGGGAAACAACAGAATTCTGCGATGGAGCTTGTGGCTTGACGGATTTGACTTTGAAATCCACTACAAGCCTGGTAAAGATAATTGTGTTGCTGATCTTCTTACTAGAGAAGTTGCTCCATCTAAAGAGAAAAACAATACCATAAAATGGCTTCATCCTCCTTGAGCATAAGGGATGCTCCTCCACTAGGATTCAAATGGATCCTAGTGTGTACAGATTGTGAATATTGTTATTGTTTTGACTGTTTTTGTTGTTATATTAGAAGCAGTCCAGCTTGTATAAATATCCTAAATATCTGGACACAAAAATATAACCATTGTAGATCATATTTTGATTACTTCAGAATGAGCCAAACAATGGAAAGAGGATCCGTCACAGGAGGACCAATGCAAGGACAGAGATATATTCTCTTATATACTCCTTGTATATCTTATGATGATTATTGCAAAATAATGTTGCAAGTAAAATATGATGGTTGTTGTTGGATAATCTTTGAATGCTCCACATTCAAGGATACGCCTATCTGGTGGTCTGGTTGGTTGTATATTTTATATTGGACTTACTGTCCCAGAGATGTTAATTTCTTTGGAACTAGTAAGGATGCTTTTATACAATGGTTCAGAGCAGAAATAGAAGAAGCTGCTCATTATGAGGGATGGTTTGTTTTTAACTTATCATTCCAAGGAAGTGAGCTACATTTTGAAAAGTTTGAGCCACCCCAGCCTCAATCTTATAAAGTTACCAATGAGTATTTTGGTGACTTATGTGTACCTGAAGATGAATTGATACCAGCCATGCAAGGATCTCCATTTTACAAATGCTTCAACAGATTACCACCATTCTCAAATGAACATAGTTCTCCACCGAGAAGTCATTTCGACTATGGCAGTGATGGATCATTTGATTCCATTGCTGAATACAACATAGTTAATTGTATGGAAGCATGATGGGCCAAGTGCTCACTATTTTGTAATAATGTATTGATTCTTTTCATGTCTAATGGGCTGATAGTGGTGTCCCTTCAGTTCCGTGGGTTCCTGTAGAACTCCACTATGTAATCATGTGATAGAGTCTATTCGTAGATTTGCGAATATTTGCTTTTGTCTAAGTCATTCCGTAAAAGTCGGTATGGGTTCCCATATGGCCAAGCCTCTAAGGGACGAGATAACAGTTGTAGTCCACAACTGCCCCATCCACTTGAAAGGAATCTTTTGTTTACCGACAGTTGCCAGTTTATGCTTACCGGTAACTTGCTAGAACTTGCTAGTATATATAATCTTCCTCAATAGTAAGGTTTATACCAAAAAAAGTGTCTTTTGAAGGAATAAAAAGACACTTTTTTTGGTATAAACCTTACTATTGAGGAAGATTATATATTCTACACATTGATACGTTTCCAACGGTGCAGACCATTCATTAATTGGAGTTGGTATGAGAAAGTTATGCCTCCTGCAAGTTGACCTATCGTATTAATCACCATGGTGCAAGTGGATGCCAAGTTAGCCTCCATTACTTACACATGTGGGGCTAGTCAATTCATGTAGTGTATTTTATAATAACATTCTAGAAGGTTCAAAACCTTATCACAATTAAAGGTTGAGGAATTCAAAACCCTACCCCTAGATGGCTATCGGGCTATGTTAAATACCGAGCCACTAGGAGGAGAAGGAGTTCCATTATTTTTCATTGTATCTTGTCCCATAACTGAGAAAAACATATGAGTGCGGTATTCTATGAGAACAATAGAGGAGGATAGAAGAATTTTTATCCTCAAGAGGAGGATAGGAGAGTAGTTGCAAATGAATTTCCATCAAGGGGAATGAAGAGTATTCATGTACTTGACAACTCATATTCCAATAAGGACTTGGAACATCATCAAAGTGTTATAGCAAGATTTTCCTCACCTTATGCAAATTTTCTCAGAAGGCCTTTTCCATTTCCCTATGCAAACTTTAAGTCCCTTTCTGCAGTTCCCAAAGATAAAAATAATATTTTTTCACGTATACGCACCCTAACTATTATACAATATGTGTATATGCAGGTTGCACCATTACAGCTCACGTACATCGGATTTTGTAACGAAAATTAAAAAATGGTGTTAGGTTTCCATGTCACGTCACGAGATCCATGATCCTTGACCTTCCATATACTGGAAACGTTCTAAATCAACCCTTCAGTTCCATTTGAAGGATATAAATGGGTCATATCCAAGCCGTGGAAAAAATGAGAAGAATTCAACTTTGGGAGAAAAGTTACTCTAGAGAAATTCTTCACTTCATATTGAGTCAACATCCCTTTATAATTTTAAGCCTAAACACATTGTTTATCCCCTAATCTCTTCCTTACTTAATGAAGAACCTCATTGTCTCTCTTATATGATCTTTCCTTTGGTGGAGGATTGAAGTGGTGGAGTCCCAGCTAGAAGGGACTTAGTTTATCAGTTCTAAACCGTGCCGACATGGAAGTTTGTCATTCATACACTTCTATTGATTACATTTAAATAGAAATACTAGTTTCTCATCCAATTGATGTCTTGAAAATATTTGAATTGTTAGTCCATGGGCATATTTGTTATGAATATTTATGGATTATGCTACTGAATGTGCTAACTTTATATCTTATCACCATATGCTTGCATATCTTGGTTGTTGAGGACAAGTTTCAAGTGTATTGCTTAGAGTCAAGTGCTCAACGATGGACTTCATTGAACGTATGGACGAGGTAGGCTCTTTATCTTGTCTTGTTAGCATATTTCTTTATATAGCATACTTGAGATTAGAGTTGATTTCTACAATCATTTTCGTCTATTGTGGTTTACCCCATGCCATATAAAGATTTTCCTTGTAACAGAATTGGCAACCATATTGGGGAAAGAATATTATTTTCGGGGTTTGGAGTGTTTTTCTCCTTTGATTGATCTCGTTTATATCGAGTTTCTTTTCGTGTGATTACTTGACAACCTCTGTTCATTTTGAGTCTGAGATTCTTAGCCTTATCCTTAACCTGACAGTGTTTCAATACATATACGCGGGTTTTTTCTTGACAGTTGCGTACATACGTGTGATTTCATTCTATAGGAAGCATATATATGTGATTTTTTCCTGAACAGTTGCGTACATCATTCTTGTATGCTTGGTTGCTGAGTTTGGTGTTTGCTGGGTAATTTTTTATGGTTGTTGAGTCTTCTTATGACTGTGAAGTGCTAGCAGAGTGATAGGAAACCTTTCTTCGGTTGAATTTTCGAGCGGTTTTTCTTTCTCATCATCCTTTTCATTGATTGTCCTTGCATCTTGGGCTGGGTGTTTGCTTCTTGATATCCTACTTGGTTTGCCTTTGTTTATATATAGTAGAATATTTGTATCAAGTTGTTGTTCAGTCCTTTCATTTTCATTCTTTTATATTGAAAATACAAAAATAATAAACATTTTGCATTGTTGGCATTTGATCTTTCGGGTTCTTATCATTGATCTTAGTACATGTATGGAAATATTGCATCTTATTTTGAATTGCATAATTAAATTGAAAATTGCATTTTGAAAAGATTATCATTTATTGGGAATTGAATTTAGGACTTTGCATTATATTCATATTCGTTTATTTCACTTGTTGAGTCATAACATCATCATTTCCATGATTGCGCCTTTTTGAGTAAGCAAAGCCACTAAAAACAATGCTGATAAATTTAAAATTGATTAGAAATGATTTTATTTTTAGGGTGCACAAACTAGCTTAGGATTTAGAGCCTTGGAATAGGATTTTGTGAGTAAACTTCTCCAAGGCTATTAAATCAACATATGTGTCTGACCAAGGGAGTGGTGAAATCCATTATATAATTGGTGACATCAGGGGGCTCCTCTTACACTGGAGTTAAGCACTAGGTCGCGTGAAGTTGGTTGAGGGGACATCCCCCCCAATATCTTCTTATCGTCAGATACATTTCTGGGGATCTATTCGTATATAGGGATCTTTCTAGTACCTTTACCTCTGTGAGAGGTGATGCTTTCAAGGTTTTGTTCTTTGTTACCCTACCCATATGGTAGACCTAAATTACAAATGTCCACATGCGCATTGGTTATATCGTGGTTTCTTAGTTGCTTGACATAGGTACCACATAGGTTACTCGCATGGGTTATTCTGAAGTTACCCTGGGTCATATATGGGTCAGACATCACACAACCTTTATGGAGGATTACCTCTCCGGGGGGATCTGACCGACTGGTTGTTAAGCCCATGAGGGCCCTTATAACTGATTCTAATACCTCCGATATTTTGCAGGGAGTCTCAGGCCCCTCTTAGGTGAGGCATAACTACTTTAGGGAGGGAGGTCCCTTTCAACCACTTTATCCTATCCGTGTGCATATTGGCCTTTTTTTTATTTTGGTGTTCTCTTTGACTACTAGTTGGCCTTAGGATTTGTTTTTTTATCTCAAGTCTTGAGTCATCATGGATCCAAACCAACTTCCCTGCAGTTTTCGTCGTTTGTTACGATTACCACTGCATCTTGAGTCTTTTCCTTCTAAAAGGTGCAAAATTATCAAATGTGGTACACACACTTCCACCTACCAGACTTGTGATCATACAAGGATGAGTACTGAATTGAGTCAGAAATATACTAGGAGTCCTTCCACTTCCATACCCACTATAATTAACGATAATCCTTCGATAGCTTCAACCAAAATGGTTGTAGTGCCAGAAGTTCCCATCATCACTCCTATCCGACCTATAGTGAATATTGAACCTATAGCCACAAACCATTTTGGGTCCCTTTGTCACTTGTTGGGCTACAATATTTAGTCCTTCCCTACGAACTCTAGCTATTTTTCTTATGGTATGTTGAATTTCACACCACAATTTTCATCCTCCATCTCAACATCTAATCTAAATACTAGTATTGGACTTAGGGGCATGGCTCCTCCACATACTCCATTTTCGTTTTCTGGTGCTCATATCCCACAAATGACTCCTACAGTTGGAGACCTTACTCCTTTTCACCCCGGGTCTAATCCTGGTCCTAATGCTCCTAGATGGAGTGGTCAACCTAACGGACAAGTTGTTGCTTACATTCCGTCCTTTACACCTAACTCCTCTACACCGATTCCATCCAACATATTTGGCATGATGAATCCACCTCTATCCTCCAGATTCACACCCAGGGGAGGTCAGTTTCATACCTTGGGCAAACCCCAACCTGGAGCTACTCCAGCTTGGGGAAATTCTTACAACCCTCATCATAACGCTCCTACTAGAATGATTCCCAACCAATCCTTCATGAATCAGTTCAGAGGAGGGTCTTACAATCCCAAACAGGGGCCATGGTGCATACCTAAACCCTGGATGGGTTGTGATTCCCCAACAAAAATATTTCCCAGGAGCTTGGGGCCAGATGTCGCAACCTTGTCTCCCTTTTCTGGCCACACTCAATCTTCCAAACTTGTCTAGATTAATGAATGACCATGTGTGTCATCATCCAACATAGCCCCCCATCCCCACCAAGCTTCCTTTCAGATATTCTGAAATTCAAAGGTAAGACTGGTGAGGATACTGGTGATCACATCACTACTTTTCATCTTTGGTGCTCTTCTAATTCCCTAAACAACGATTTTATTCATTGTTTCAACGCACCCTCATGGGGGTTGCAGGGAAATGGTACATAGAGCTACCAGGGGGGATGTACACAAATTTTAATCATATGGTTTTAGTCTTCCTCAACCACTTCCAATTGTCAGGTCGTTATGATGTTGGCATAGAACTTTTGTCAGCCTTCCTTCCAGAAAAATCCACCCATATCTCAGATCACATCCAAGAGTAGCGTAGATGGAATATGTTGATCAAGGCCTACATACCTCCATAATTCCTTCTAGAGTGGTTCCTTAAGTCTCTAGAACCTTATATTTCAAAGTATGTTTCTACTTCCAGGGTTACATCTGAGGAAGAAGCAATTTTTAAATCCCAACAGTTAGATCTTATATATGCTCAGTCTGGGATGTTATACAAAATTCTTCCAAACGCACTGAGGTCAAGCTATGAACCTAGACAAAATCCTGGGCCTCATGACGATGGCATTGTAGGCTCCGCCAATGTAAAATCTGTAAACATGGTGACAAGCCAGTTGAAAGAGTTGTCTCTAAACTGGTCTGTAGGAGGGCCAACTTCGTCTGTGTCCTCCACTCCCACTTAGTCGGTGGATGTACATTATGTGCAATCATCGACCAACTTGAATGGTAACCAACAACCAGGAGGGAATAAAAAGAAAGGGAGTGGTAACAATCGTAAGGGTGGGAAGAATAATAATAAACCCAAGGACAACGGTAATAATGAGAAGTCGAATACTAATGTTGGTGAGGGAAAGAAAGAAAGGCGAAAAGTGAAGTTTCCCTGCAAGCTTTGTACAAACGATCACCTTACCCACTTGTGCCCCAAAATTGTGAAAGCTGCAACACTTTTATCTCTACCACCCGTTGTGCTGACTAATCCTTTTCCACATAATCAACACATGGCCTTGAGCTCCTCGAATGATGGAAATGAAATGAGTGGAAGTCAAAACCCACCGACACAAGACAGTGACCGTCTATGCATCAATATGGTTATGTATGAAGTTGATGTAGCCACTCAATCTTGCAATTACAGTTCTTCAAAGATTGTACATTTTCTAGAGTCTCCCCCTCCTCCGGAGATGCATTTACAGATCGAAAAACCAGAGCCCCCACCTCGTATTCTTAAAGGAGTACTCAAGCGCTCTACCCACAATCCTAATGCTAGAGCCGCCCAAAATTACTATATTGTTGAGGATCTGGGTCAAAGCCCTTGTGCGATGTCGGCTATGGAGGTACTCCAGACGTTTCCTTCATAGAATTGTACCTCCCCCTTAAAGGAACATCATCCTCTATGTTCTATCTGTTGATGTGCTATGTATATACAGAAGTAAACAAAACTGGATATGCATGTTTCATGGAATCCTCCATTTACCACGTAGCCTCATCTGGGCCAAAGTGTTTCCACTACAATTTGACCAGTGCAATGGTTTTGTTCCTGAGTGGAGTTTCCTTCCTGTCTATTATGCATTGTGGTTCTAGAAGGAATTCTCCCTGTGGTTCCACCTGAATCATAGTCTAGTCAATAATATGATTATAATCATGTACATATTTCTTTAATAACGAAACATGGAAAACATTGTGTTCCTTCACCGTGGGAGGAAGTGCTAGCCTATATGCTATATGTCCCACTCTATCCAAAATATCAAAGGGTCCACAATACCAAGTTGCCAACTTGGCACAAGATCCCATTCTCAAGGAGCTTTTCCTAGGTCTAACTCTGAGATACACATGATCCCCTGTTTTGCACTCTTTATGAGTCCTCTTTCAGTCTGCATAGATTTTTTGTCTATCCCGAGCTATTTTCATATTCCGCTTTATCTGAATTACTTGTTATTCCATTTCTTTCAGCATGTCTGGCCCAATTGTAATTCTATCTACTGGGTTATCCCAACTGATTGGAATCTTTCACTGTCTACCATATAAGGCCTCAATAAGGCTCATCTTCAATGACTCTTGATAGCCATTGTTGTAGGAAAACTCTACCAGTGGTAGATAGTCTTTCCACTTCTTGGGCTGATGCATTACATGCATCATTAACATATCCTCTAACACTTGTTTTACCCTCTCTATCTATCCATCATTTTGAGGGTGATAGACTGTGCTAACTATCAATTTAGCTTCAAAACAAAAAAATAGAGATTTCTATAAATTTGAAGTAAATTTCGTATTTCTGTCAGATATGATCTCCTTAGGCATGCCATGTAGCCTAAATATTTATTTCATGAAAATGATGGCAATGTATATTCCCTTGCAAGTCGACTTGATGGGAATGAAGTGAGCAACCTTGCTCAATTTTTCCACCACCACCATGATGGCATCATTATTGTTGAGCCTCTAAATTGACATCCCCACTACCCTATTATACTCCTCATCTATACCTTTTTGGCTTACCTAAGCTTGGATAAATGACAAAGAACATTACCATTAGCCATTGATGAGGTCATAAGGTAAAGTATAATTAATTCAT
>ML798113.1:0-13055 GCA_009831015.1 Picea engelmannii
TTTATCTCTGCAGGAATCTTATTATACATCTTATTAAACCTTTTGGAGAAGTCAGAGACAGACTCTCCTTCCATTTTCTTCAGAGACCCAAACTCTGTCATGTAATACATGAAGTCCTTCCTATCTCCCCACTGCCTCAGGAAAACACTATCCAGTGCTTCAATTCCAGCAATAGATCCGGGGGCCAGTCCCCTGAACCATTTCCTCACCTCGCCATCTAGGCTCTGGACAAAGACTCTCATCCAGACATCTTCATTTTCATTGTTTAGGTTGTCTGCATAACTGTAGAAAGCAGCCAAGTGCTCTTCTGCAGTTATGTCCCCTTCTCTAGTGAACTTGGGCATGTACTTCAAGTAGTCTCCAGCATGGAGGGGATTCATAGGATGGGGTAGGATTAAGGGAGCATACCTAGCAGCGACTATGACATCCATTCTATTCAGAGGGGGATTAACACCAGCCATAGGAATATTAGGTGGAGGAGAACTTGGAGGAGAAGGAGTTCGTGAAGGGGCTACCGGGAATGAGTCTCAGAGCGGAGTGGGAAACAAGAGATGATTCAAGGAGAAGGCTAATGAGCTCAAGCCAGCAGGAACTCCTCTTTGTGCAGGAGTGGGGAAATCTTCTGTAGTCTCGGGTCTATGCCAAGGAACAGCCTCAGAGGAGAGGAGGGTGACAAGGATTTCTCCCTCCAATCCCAGATCAGGAGGGTAAAACTCAGCAAGAACACTCCCAAAATTCAAGAAACGGGAAACCTCTGACAGAGGTCTATTAAAAAACTGAGGAGGAGAAAAAGGAGTTCTCACAGAAGGAGATGACGGATTACCTGTTTCGGCGATGGAAACTTCTTTTGCAGAGCTCTTTCCTCTTCTGAGAACCACCTTTGGGTCAGCTTCAGGTGTAGCTAAAGGCAGCTGTGGATAAGACCACGTGTGTCTGCCTCTGGAAGCCACAATTAATAGAGCAGGTTCTCCCCATCGGAGTCGTCACAATGGAGTCGCCAGGTGCACAGTAGCAATCTTCAAGTTCTGATATCTGATGCACCTTCAGAATCAACTAAACTTTGTCGTTCAATCCTGAGGAAAATATTCAACTTCGTTCCTCGGCAACGGCACCATAAATGTTAGCGTCGGAAGTCACTCCTGGATTGCTTGCAGGAGCAGAGCCTGACACCCATTAGTTTTATGTCACGATTTGTTTGTAAAGGATGATCAAATGGAGGCAAACTCGAGACAACATCATTTCAACTCTGAAACTAGGCCAGACATGCTTGGGTAAATGAGGTCTTAGATAAACTCCAAACAGTGAGTTGTAATAAGGGTGAATAGGGGGAAGACTTGTATAAGAAGAGTGCAAGGGTCTATTATAAACGTCAGGTTCCTAATAGAACGTGAGAAGAAAACGTCCAAAGCAAGATCTTCTTACATTCAAACAAAGAAAACCAGAGAAAACAGTAATGTCACAACAAATCATTTATCATATCATAACTGCAACAATTCATGCGAATCATCCGATCATGAACTCTCTGGCATGAGACGAAAGCATAGGTGAAGTAGGAAAATTGTTTGTCATAAAACAATAAATCTCAGATACAGATGCACAACCAAGAAACTAGAATGGTTTTTAAAAACATTACAGTCGGGAGCTTCGCTCTACCATCGATAGATACAAAAATGGCGAAAATGCCTACATATACTCAAAACAACAACAACAACAAAATCGAGACGCTGCATTAAACGCATTGCGTCTGCATGGCTTCTGACAATCTGCACGGGCAGTTTCGGAATGATCGTGCACCCGTGGCGGACGCAATCGAACCCCTGACAGTTCCGTAGGCGAATCAACGTGCCTTCAATTCGTTGCCGGACTTTCCCATTATGGCGGAAGCGATATCTAACCACCACCAACTACTTCAATAACTGCTTCCTGGGGATTGAGGATGGTCTGACCAACTCGGCACCCTTGGGACGTGGACGGCCCCTCGCGCTACCACCTGGATTAACTGAACTGTCTTATGGATAGGCGTGGAGGCCGGTGCGAGGGATGGGGCGCATAGTGGGAGTGGTGGCACCAAAACTATGAGTGTGGTAAGAAGTGACGAGGCGTGAGAGGGACGACAGATGGCGGAAGACAATAGGCGGAGAGGGCAGGAGATAAGACATAATGGGCTTGCTTTTAGTGGGAGGCTGACGTGGAAAGGAGCGGGACACATGGCAGGGGGTGAGTGGAAGATGAGATGGGAAAGGGACCACACAGACCAGAAGAGGGGATATGGACAGATGGTAAGATAACATGACAAGAAAGGGTGGCCCCACGTCGATTAAACGCAGAAAGGCAGAGGAAGCCTGGATTGCCTGTGCGCCGTTGATCTGGGCACACCAATCGCAGCCATTGGAGAGATGCATACTCGATTCCGGACCCCCCCCCCTCAGCTTAAAGATAGAAAGGCGGGGGGGGTCCGGAATTACCCTGAGCGTCGTTGATCCGGGCGGCTCGATCGTGCCCGTTGAAGATGTGCGCCCTTGATTTTGGACCCCCCCCTCCGCTTAAAGGTAGAAAGGCGGGGGGGCTCCAGAATCTAATGCGTGCCGTTGATCCGGGCGCTTGAAATCCCGTCGTCCATAATTTATTTCCATTTAAACACGGACGCATTTGCATCCCAAACTTAGGACAAGTGGGTTTTTACCCGCTCCTTCGCATTTTACCCCCCCTACCAGAAATATCGCTAACACACACAATCAGTTATATCTCGAGCCCCCATCCTGTAAGGTAATCAATAGAATCCTGCGAAATCACTTGTCAACCTCAGTGAATGTTATTGGATAAATCGGTGAATGCAGACATAAACTAATCTCCCTAGATCCACCTGGATCTAGAACAAAACAAGACATGACATGACGCTTTCCCTATGAATTTACTACCAAAGAAGAAATGGATGACATACCTTTAGATATCGCTTCATTATATCTTCGTTGTCCCTGCTTCGCTCCAATGCTCTTGTGAAATCAGATCTGTAGTGACACAAACCAATCAAAGTGAAAGCAACAATTGTAGATTCAATGGAAACCTAAATATGTGATCAAGGAGTCATGTAATAAAACGCTAATGATTTTATGAGAAAAAAACATGTCACCGTATCATATTAAGTAAAAGTGGAAGATACAACCAAATTGCCTTGATGTCGCAAGTTCCCTTTTGGTGGTCATTTGTTCCAACACACACATACACTTGCTTCGAATTTGTATGAAGATGGTCCACAAAAGCTTGATGGACAAATGGAGGCCTCAAGCATCAGTTGTAACATGATCCTTCACACAGTCTTCAGCCTATTATTTCAGCAATTCTTTGCTCAATCTTTCTTAACCCTTTCCATGAGAAACCCATCATTATATAGGAGAAGGTGAAGTGGTTGAAAGGATGAGGATGATCCCACAAAATGAGAGAATCCAGTAGAACCACAACCATATGGACGCCACCTCACATTCTAGAAGATTCTCCTTCTAGAAACTTCGTGAACTTATTCCTTTCCTTAGCTTCAAATGTCGTTGCACCCTGCCTATGTAGCAGCCTGCGGAAACCCCCCGAGCCAAGCATAGCGCAGCCTACGAAAATCAAGGATTTCCGCACTGTGTACCACTGTCAACCTGCAACGTCATTCTAAAAATATGCCTTGTAGGGAAAGAACTCAGTCATTTTCCTCATGCAAAAGATTATTTTGAGAGCCTGAACACATGCTTGTATAGTCATCATCAGAGTGACGAAAATAATGTGTAACAGTGAACCTGTGAAAAACCCTAATCTAAAACCTTGCAAAACCGTGGCCATCCAAAAAAAACCCTAGTCTCACTCCTTATAAGAGTAGTCAACAAAAATCAACATCATTAAGATGCCAATCACACATATTTAAGAGTAGTGGTTGATTTGCTTGTTTCACCATGATTATTATAAGATAAAAAAAGTTTAACATTGTCTACTAACTCTAATAACATATCAACGTTTATTAGCTCCAAGTTAAGTTGTTGGGCTAGTAGTTAGTATTAACACAAAATATGGTACTATTTGGTACCAAGTGCAACGATTGGTTCAATTTCGTGCGAGGATGGATTTGGCTATGGTGGCAAAGTCAGGGGATTTTACATTTTTGAAGACAAAGATTTGATAAACTTTGTCCAAGTATCGTTAAATTTCAATGGGATTTTGTGTTCACTGCCACGCTGTGTGTGGAAGGTTGTCCAATGACAGAAGACAGTGGTCTATACGGATACACAGAAACAACCATGGCAAGACGGGTTGGAGGGCGAAGTATCATGGAGAATTTGGAATACTGCAAGGTGAAAAGACTTGAAGCAACGGATTTTTAAAGTTTTGATGAGATTTCATGGTGAGAGTATATGCTTTGCCGTGACCTTAAAAATAGATTATTAGAAAAAGGTTGTTGGAAGAGCCCAGAACATACAACAGTATAAGAAGACATAGCAATGAACCCATTCACCTTTCAAGGCCATCGATTCCCAACTTAGCTTATCACCGATGAAACAATTTCATGGAGATAACATCATTAGAAAATTTAACTTTAATGGATGATTAAGATTATGTTAAATGTTAAGATGAGATAAAGAAGAATAGGATGGAATTTTTCTGGCAATTATCATTAGGATCTGGTTATATAATTGTTAGTGAAACCATAATTTTTTTGTTATTTAGATTGCATTTTTTAATGTATAAATGGATTCATCTTCCAAACATTAAAACAATCAAATTATATAAATTCAACAACTCAAATCTACAATTTTAACAATTCCTAATTAAATTTTGATTTTGAATAAAATTGATCCAAAAAAATAAAATAAAAAAATTCAAAACTACACCACTATGAAACTTTGTAATAACAGTCTAGAAAGATGTTATACTAGCACAGCGACATAATTGTGGCTGATCAACGCCGAAAGGTTGATAAGATGAAAAGAATCCTTAAAAGAATATATTAAATTTTATTATTGATGAATAAATAAACACTTGAGCTTCATTTATCTGGTGTTAATATTTTAATTTATGTTAATCACTTAGGTGGCAATCAGTTAGCTATCAAAATAATTTTTAAAAATGATTAGGTAAATGTAAAAAAGTAAACACATAAACGGATGTCTTTATAATAGCTAGGAAGTTAATGATTGAAATCACAGCCATTTATTTTGTGTGACTACTAAAACTATTCCAGCCATATTTAATCATGTCCATAGAAAACTTATTAAGCACTAAACCCCTATTAAATCTGCACATTGTCAATAGTTATACCCCTTTCGGCGTAAAAATGAATGTTGACTGATCATTCATAAGTACTTTCTTAGAGTAAAATTCCCATTCCATCACTTTAAAGATATGTTTCTTTACGGGGAGGTTTCTCTTGCCTTTCGTCGCCTGTCCACAGTGAATCCGTAATTGCCACGTATGTGTGTTTTTTCAATCAATCAACAAGTGCCAAGTGCATTCTTTGCCTTCACCGACCCACTTCTCCTTCGTCGAATCCAACTACGATGGTTAATGCGGGATAATACCTAATGTTTTATTCGAGAAGAGCGATGCAGGTTCAGATAAAGTTCTGGGACATTCGTTCTAAGAATACGGTATGGGAATACCGAGAATCGAGCTCGGGACCTTCGGTTAAGCAGCAGGAGTTGCAGTTTGATTGCTTTGAGGAGTTTTGTGGGTTTTTTTAAGTGGGTGTCCGGTCTGGGTCAGTTTTCATGGCGGATTTGAGGCCGCTGAATGTGGTCGAACCCTAGGTGTGGTTGGGGATTCGATCCTGAGATCTAGTGGGGCGCAAAAAACATTTTATTTTCAAACTCATAGGAAATATCCTTTGTTGTGAGGATTACTATCCGAACGAATACCTGGAGCCCGAGGCGAATGTTTCCACCGTTGAATAATTCGAGGCTATGTGCACGGCCAATTGCTCCTGCGTCGCAGTCTTCTTCCGCAACAGTTCGACATCATGTTATCTCGCAGACAACCCACTTTCCAGCCTGAAATCAACGCCAAACTAGACATACAAGGCCTACCTCAAGGTCCTCAATAACATACCTTGGAACAGAACCTTGGCATCTAACAATTTGTTGAGCGTCGGAAGCATAGTCGGGGTCATAGTGAGCTCGGTTGCTCCTGCTCTGTTCATTTGCCTGATAGTGATCTTGTTCATCCACCGCAGGCAAAGGATCCGAGAGAAGGAATCTGAGGCGGATGAAGAAGAGAAAAATCCGGATGAAATGGAGGAGGAAGCCTTCTTGAAGACGCTCCCAAGACTGTCGCAACAATCGGTTCATTCAATATTTGTAAGACATCCAAACCTGTTATATTCCCTGCAATTTTAGTGGTTTGACTTTGAGAATCGCTATAGTAAGCAGGAACAATAATCACAACCTTATTTACCAGACAACCGAGGTATTGTTGGGATATTTGTTTCACATTATGCAACACCATTGACTATATTTCCTTAGCCTGAAAGGTTTTATTTTCTCTTTTGAAGGAAACTTGGATGAGAGGCTTGTCGTTAGGTCTGTGTGCAATAGAAAATGACCAAACAGACTTATCACTTTGGACGTTAACCATGAAAGCCATAGAGGGTTCTGTCCTGCCTCTTGAGTGCATAGACGACATCCATGGCGGTGACAGTCTTGCGCCTTGCGTGCTTAGTGTAAGTAATGACGTCTCTGATGACATTCTCCAGAAAGATCTTCAATACTCCCCTGGTCCCTTCGTAGATGAGTCCGCTGATACGATTGACGCCTCCTCTCCTGGAAAGACGTCTGATGGCAGGCTTGGTGATGCCCTGAATGTTATCCCTCAACACCTTCATGTGTCTCTTCGCTCCTCCTTTTCCCAAACCCTTGCCACCGTTGCCGCGACCAGACGTTGTTGTTTTTTTGTTTCTTCCTTCAATACCGAGGGCTTTCAAATCAAATTCACTCTGTGCAATTCGAACCCTACACGCCACAAAAAACTTCCTCAACGCGGTTCTCCATGCCATCGGGTCATCATTATTTCTTTATAGGTATTAAAGTCTGTATTCGCCGCTATGTCATCTTCTCCTGACCGTCGGATCTGTCTGCCAGAGATGGTGATCCGTGGGTGCCAAAGAAAGGAAGGATATGATTTGTTTCTCCCTAATTTTATTTAGAAACTATGAAGGCTTTATAAGGGAAGCAAAAACTCCTCTATGCATGTTAATTATCTATGAATAGGGTTAAAGAAAATTAAGAGAGTAAAAATATAAATACTTTATTATTTTGACACATTTTTTTCTCATATATATTTTATTCAAAATACAGCTAGCATACCCTAACGCAAGGAAAGGAAACACGAAACACCAAAAGAATGCCCCGCATATTAGAAGAATTGGAAGTTTCCTCCACTCATGGGCCTTTTCCAAATTAGAGGACTCTTTTTAAAGCAACCGTTGGAAATGAAGTTTGTTTAACTTTTTTACTCTTTTTCGATCATTTTTTTTTTAATGAGTTTTGTCCAAAATTTTAGAAGGATGGATAGAATTACAGAATTCAATGGTTGATATTACATTTAAGTGGTTGAGATTACATATTCCGAGTGTTCTGGAAGTTTTTAGGGGTGTTGAATCAATTTATGCACTCAAAAACACGATTTAAACAATTTATTGAGATTCCACCAATAATTGATTTGCAGGATTCTAGTGACAAACATATAATGCTTACACTCCACCATAAAATTTGTTTTGCATGAAAGTTATTTGCAAATATCGTTTTTACAGGGTTGGTAGCGACTTGATTCTTAGCAGGTTGCCTGAAGAGGCATTCATTTTCTATGAAGTCAACCATGGAGGGAGAAGTGGAGGGAGAAGTCTGATTCTCTTGTTTGTTGGAGATGATATCAACTCTGTCTTGATCACCACACCAAATCCCCACATCAACTCTGTCTTGATCACAATGCCAAATACCCACACATGTAAGTGGGTTCAAGATCGATGTCGATAGCCTTACCACCACTGTCATTATTAGAAGAAGCCATGGATGGAAACAATGAATTAAGGGAAAAGAGGGAAATGCACAGCGAAAAAGACAAAACAAAGTGAGGAATTGTTATTTCATGAGAGAGACAAGATGTTCGAATGTAAGTTTTCTATCTCGAAGGAATTTTTAGTGCCTTCTCTTTGTTTTATTGGTCTCCTTGCCATTTGAGAGCGAGTTCCTGGATGATTCGAAAGAGGAGTGGGAGAGCTGCGAGGAGGATCTGACATTCTAGTACGGTACGTGATGTTGCTATTTCATTTGAGAATAAGTTCTTGGTTAAATCGAAAGATGAGTAAGTATACAGAGTGAAGATTTTTCTCACAGTAAGGACTTAACAAATGACAGGATTATCAGTGGGATTATGGAAGCTTTTCCACAACTCTTGTTCTTCAAAACTAAATTTCCATCACCACTCATTACAACAGACACCACACCTTTACTTGTAGTGTCGCTCTTTTAGACTAGGCGGCCCATCTCATTGACTAACACGAAGTCTCATTGTATAATCTAAAAACGGCCCACATTCTTAACAACCACAAAAACCCCTGTTACCCACAATCAAACAATGAAAAACACTGAAAGAGTGGAGGCAATTATTTATACATACATATGTATTGAGTTGCCTATCAAAGCTGGAGAAATTATTGTGCTTGATGTACTTGGGCAAAAATTCTTGTGGTCCTTCTCGATTCTCAGTATTTTGTTAATGCATACTTCATAATACTTCTCCTCTTTCTGGACATAAATTTCAAACATGGTGCCTTGAACGACTTTTGCTCCATTTTTGGAATTCTTAGGTTATAATTGTGTTTCTATATATGTCAGTTAAATCTTCAATGATTGATGATTCAATTTTATATCTGGTTGGTTTGATTTTCACTAATTCCAGTATATTCTTAGTAGTACATGCCAAATGACTCCTCTATATAATTTTCCTCTTTTGGAGAGAGTGGCCATTGATGTGCATTTTAATTTTGGATTTATTATGTTGGAAAGTTGTTGTTGTTATATATGGTAAGTTGTGATCCTCTGAAATTCAATCTTACTAATATTGTTTTACAAAAAAACACATATTTAAATATCGATTTCACAAGCTCATATTTATGGAAGCCAACCACAATATGGGCTCATCATTATATTGTTGAAATAACCTATAATATAAAATAAGGCACACTAAGTAGAATCACTAACAATAGAGGGGTAACTGATATAAGATCTTACAATGATACAATAACCTCGTATTTTCTATCTTATGGTTAGCCTTCCAGACTGTGACACTTTATCTTTTGTGATACTACTTTTACACATTCTTTAGTTGCACAATGAACACTTATATTTCCCATTTGCATTGTTGCAACTTATGTTTCCCCCTTTGCGGGGCATTCATATGCTTTACAACCTAATATGCTTGGTCCTACATTGAAATTTGTTTTTAGCTTTCTAGGAAGTATATCAATGCAAAGTTCAAGCGTAGTGTTGCTTATTGGTATTCTTGATATGTTGTTGATATCACTTATATAATGGAGATATTGTGTTGTACCCTATGTTGATGATGTGATGAAACACATAAAGGGAATATGGTATAAAGCTTAATTAAAAGGGGAAAAGTTTGCATGCATACTAATAAAAGCAAGCTAACCTATGGCCTAAAAAGAAAAATAAGGGGGTTGTGTGTGACAAGTGGAAAGGATCTCCTGTAATATTTCGTTTGGGCCCAACATGCTTATAAACAATGGTTTGAGGAAAGGAAGTTCTCCTTGCATTCCCTACATCATCTTGCTCATTCCATATATTCTCCTTACATCACTCTTCTTTACATTTCTTACATCCATCCTTACATTCTATTGTTTTGTACTTCCATGTTGCCTTTCTGTTGGGGTAATTGAGGTACTTCGATGAACCGTGCATTTAAAAAAAAAAATCACTCTTGGAGAGGCTTCATAACTCACAAGGTGCTCTTTTATGTAATTTTAGGTTAGACCTACACTTGAACATGAATTTTCAAAATGATAACTCCAAATTGTTACCATTTGTCCTTAACTATGTTGACAAAAACAATTGGTAGGTTTTGATGAAAACATGGAGTGGCCTTTGGTCCATGTGTGTGCATGAATAGTGTTATACCTGTTTTACATATTTGATCACTCGGTGTTTTATGGTTACCTTAAGGTACTGAGTAAATAATATTTTTAGGAGAACATGGAAGTAGACTCTCATATACTTATGCATGTGCATGCAGTGTTATGCATATATTGCATGCTTGACCATTATTTTTGGAGGCTTCCATGACTACATTAAACCCTCGTGAATATTCGTTTCAATGGTGAAAACTCCTCATTCCTTGTCATTAGTTCCAACCCATTAAGAGATATGTACTTAATAAAATGGAGAAAAGGCATACAAAAGGAAGTGGACATGAATTATTGCTCTAATTACAAATTATTAACTTGTTGGACACATCTTGGTCTTTCCTAAGCTAACTTTACTCAAGTAAGGACCTTACCTTCACACAAGTAACACTGATACAATGAGTTCCTTAAATGCTTAAGAAGAGCTTGGGACCAAGTCCTTACCTACCTTAGCAAATCTAAAGACTAAGACCTTACCTAAACTCAAATAAGACCAACACAATCAAGACCTTGCCTACCTAAGTAGATCTCAAGACTAGGACCTTACTTGCCTAAGGAGAGCTAGCTTAGGTTAGAGCTTTCAAGACCAACCTTTCTATATAGCTTAGTAAGACCATGACCTTTCCCATAGCGAAAGTGTATCCTACAATGCATTTTCTTCGGTCTCACTTGCAATGCATTTATATATTAAGTTTTTTTGTTTGCAAATTTTTCATGAAAATTATAACAAGAATCATAAAAAAAAAAATTATGTTTCCAAATTTGAATCTACTAATAATTTCTGACATGCTTATTATATGTTCTCCTTGTATGAATATTGATTTATGCTTCTATTAGTGCTATAAGATATGGCTTTTAAGTCAAAATAAATATTTTACTCCATCTAACTTTTGTTATATCATGTCTGTGGTGTACTGAGAGTTATTTTATTAATTGTTTTTTGTGAGAGTTGAGCATCTTGGTGTTCTGGGATCATATATGTACTCCTTTAAACACAATGACTTTATGGATTATAAGTTTTATTCTCTCTATTGGCTATAGTCAAAGTTATACTAAACTAATTTCATTGAATGTTGTGGTTCAAAAATTCATATCATAGTAATATCATGTTTACATGTATTGATCTAGACAAGGAATGTCACAAAGTCACAATTTGTACACTTCTTCATTCACTCCTTTTCCGTTTCAAATGCCTTCAACACTTAAATCTCGCCCAATATTTAGTTGTGAAAAATTATGCAACCCTAAATGCATTTCAAAGTTATGGCTTGTAGGGTTTGTGAAAATTTATACTTTGCTTGAACAAGTTACCTCGTCTTCCATACTTTTGTTGGATTATAGAATTCATGCCATGACTAGGGTTTATCAGAACCTTAATCTAGGAATTTGTGTAATGATACCCTGGAATCTGTAATTTAGCTTGATGATAATAAAAGTTGCTTGATGATAATAAAAGTTTTTTTTGTTTTTATTTCATTTTCATAACAAATTATGATTCAATCTCTAATAAAAAAATAGCTTTAGATGATATCTATTTCATTTGTTTCTTAAATATAATGATCATAAAACATATGTTGATTTTTTTTTTGGTTTTTAGATATGTTAATTTTATTCCAAAAATGATTACAAAGGATTATACTAAAGTTTGATTTGATGATTTAAATTTATTTTAAATGTCTTCTAAAAATAAAAGCGGTTCTTATCCAAGTGACCAGACAATAGTTAAAGATAAGTATGAATTTGTCGGTATCTTGTTTAGCCTGTACTTAGGTGAATACAACTTTTTAGGTTCCGTGTCTTTTCTTCTTTAAGAGGAAAGGATGTCCAAATGCCATTCTTTATATAAAATTATACAAGTATAATTCTTTTAACTTTTAAGGATCATTTTTATTTAAAATTTTAATTTGTATAATTTGTTATTTTAATAAAAAAAGATATTATTATTAAAATTTATAGGCTTTGAATTTGTTGTTTTAAATAAAATTAATAAATTTTCATTTATTATATTTATATTATAGATGAATATGATTTTCATTAATAGCTTAATTATAATTAAACTCTGAATTTTGATAAATTTTATTAAAAAAGTGTGAACCAGGACCTTGAAAATTATTAACCTTATTCTGGTGTTTAATTTTGTGCTTCACGAATACAATCAAATCTCTTAGGATAGCATAATTGGTGAAAATTGCCCGCACTCTAAAAAGATGCGCACATTCTCAGTACCGGCACTCTAAAAAGATGCGCACATTCTCGGTACCGAGAAAGCGCACACTCTCGGTACAGAAAAATCACAGACGTCAACATATTCTATGCGCACATTCTCGGTACCGAGAAAGCGCACACTCTCGGTACCCAGAAATCACGGACGTCTGCATACTCTAGATACAGAGAAATCATGAACTCAAGCCTTACCATCCACGAAAGTGAAGATTCGTGGAGAAGTATTGATGAGTTTCCCCGTATTGAAACTATTTTTTTTATATATCGTCAACGCAACAAATTCCCGTGATAGCAACGTCGCATCAAAATAGCTTGTGTCAATCAAAAAGGAAGGGAGTAGGTTTTTAAAGGAAGAAGGAACCACCTTTCGTTTCAAAGCAGGATGGAAGGAATCTCTTTATTCTCAAAAGCAGGATAGAAGTGACTGGCTTTCTTATGAAGAAGTGACTGCCTTTTTTATGAAAGGAGGAAGGAATCGACGCACCACTCGTGTGAAGGGTTTAGCTTCGGTTAAATGTGATAGAAGGACTTCTGTGTAGCAATCGGCAACGCAAAAATATAAAAGGAGAACGTGGTGGAGGGGATTGTTAACAGCATCAGAATTTAGGAAGGGAGAAGAAGAGTAAGACATTGAAAGGATGGAGAACTACTATGGCTTAATGGAGTA
>ML798113.1:13155-44531 GCA_009831015.1 Picea engelmannii
CAATTTCTCTGGTGGACGTAGCCCACACTGGGTGAACCATGTAAATCTGTGTCTCTATTGTATAGTGTATCTTCTGTGTTTTGTTTCCGCATTTGTTTTATTTTATTGCTCCATGGTCCTGTTTTTCTAACACAGTACCCATCAAAGTTTTTGGTGGATGTTGGTTTTATATGAGTGAAGGTCAATGGGAAAAATTCAAATCTGAATGATGTTCGACACAGGACTGGACAGGAAATGCATAGGGACGTGAGGGACACATTAACTTCAGTCAGGAGATTGAGTTAAAGAGATAGCAGAGGGAAGACTTAGTGAGAAAGATGAAGGAGACTGATATGGGCATCAGGCCTTCCAACAACTCTGAGAAGAGAAACCCAAACTAAGGAGCATTCTTGAGCTCAAGCCCAGACACTAAAATATGCCCAAAGGCATAGTTACGACTACAGAATGATCAAACCTCCGTCATCCTGCAACTGCAACAACTCAACTGAATATTTCATGCTCGAGCCATTCAATGTAAGAAGGAAAAGATACACAGGGAAATGAGTAAAACTAACCATGATACCACTATAATCAAACCTCCATTACAACAACATAACAATACTCGAATGGATCATCGATGCCCGAGTGTTTTGAACAGTTTTAACAGACAATAATGAATGGAAAGGGAATTGACTTCTAGTAACATGAAAGTCTCAAATCAATTACATAACCATAGAACAACTCTGGCAGACATTACAGATGGGAGCTCTGCTCAACCAAAGACCATTACCAAATAACAAAACTCCTACATATACTCAAAAATTTTGTAAACAACAACGCAGACATGCTCAAGCTTCCATGGCATTGCGTCTTCTCAATTAGAGGGAACCTGCAGTCTCTTCTGCTCACGCCTTCCTCTATTAGACGCGATCTAGGCTCTGATAGTCCCTCTGAGTCTCCTCGGTCAGACTGCTCATGCAACTTGTTGTCAGACACAATCTCAGACTGTCTGGGGTGACAGGTTTCCTTCATGGTCAGACCGCTCTAACTTTCCATTCATGGGGGAGACAAAGCTTCAACCACCTCCCCGGCTTTCATTACAACTTCATCGAGATCTGAACAGGCGCAAGCCCACTTGGCACCTGGAAGACATGGCGGCCTCTCCTTTTGTCATATGGAGCTTCATTGGATCCTTGCAGGGGAGACAAGTGGGTGAATGTGGATGGAGCTGACGAGGATAAGGCGGCGGGCATGACCGGTAGGCTACTGGGTGAATGATGGCTAGGTGGAGGAGACAAGGAGATTGGGAAGAAGCTTTGGTGGGAGGTAGGTGTCAAGAGAGCGGGAGGCGATAAGGGTGAGCAGTAAGCAGAAATGAGCAGGGGGGCAGGGGGGGGTGGTCTGAATTTATGAGAGGGCGCCACGTTAGTGGGGGTCCACGCAGGGAAACCACTTTCTCAGACCCCCCCTGTTAAAGGAATACACTCCCAGATCCCCACTCATTCCTAGACTACAAGCACTTGAGCATTGCAGTCAACCATAATGTTATCTTGGGTGAGACTACGTAATGAACTCTGTGGGCTGTGTTGCCTTCTGGTTTACCAGGAGGGCCAATAGTTTTAGAGGGTTTTGTTGGAAACCTGTTGAGATCCGAACCTGGGTCATCCCTAGAAGTATAAGTGAGAGATATAAAGCAAAAAAATTTTCCATTTCTGAATCGAATTGCATAGGATCGAGTGGACGAGATCCATGGAAGAATCATGCAGATAATGAAAGTATAGAAGGGAATGTTTATACCATGAAATCTAATGAAGGCAGAGATTGAAAGATGGTTGAAAATAAAGGAACCTGAGTTTGCACAGAAGGATAACGAAAACCCTAAGTTAACACCGCACAAATATCTTGACAAATACGTGTTTAGTGACCTACATGAGGTATTTTTCTGTGATTTCCTGCATGTGTTGCAGGAGTGGCTATTGAGATTAAAATACAACCACCCTACAAATTGAATCAGACATCTGGAGTGGAATCTTGTGGAGATCGAACAGTTACAACAAGTTAACAACAAATTTACATGCGTAATAGATTTCTGGTTAGACAATATTGTTGCAGGGTTTATCATCGAATTTACGGTAGATACTGCAAAGTCTTCTAGGACACTAGAGCAAGATTTTATAAAGGGACCCAGAGGTAGGTATATCATATCATTGTATAATTCAATCAATATTTTACTATATAACAACGGTGTGATGACCATGGAATCAGACAACTAAACTTACTTGCATGCATGAGGGAAGGGGGGAAGCACTAACAAGAGTTGGAAAAATGGACAAAGAGATGTAAAAGGGAAAGAAGAAGGAGGCCATGGAACAAATCATGATGGAAGAAGACCAAATAAAGAAGATAATGACAACAGATGGAAATATGTGCAGTGGAGCACCCTACCAATATAAGATGAATAATAAGAAGAGAGCCATATCTGATAGAGAGGGCTTGGAAAATGATGAAGAAGAGGTAGAGGATCTCTGGGCTCTGGAGCAGATTGAGGAAATATTGAGCGCAACTTATGAAAGGTAAAAAAGAGGTCCAAGGGTAGGAACAGAAGGCATAAATCCAATCCATATCAATGTTAGTGTGGAATATATAACCCCATGTGGAAATAATACACCAAAAAGAACACCAACATCTAGAAAACCGAATTTTAGTGGTAGAAGAATGACGAGACAAGGATCCAGTCAAGGAGCATCAACTGGGGGATCCATTTTAGGAACTATTAGTCAACTATCTACACCGCATGGAGGTAGTAGTTCAACACCGTTTAGAATGACAGGACATGATCCCACAATTAGGTTACCATAGATTTAGGGAGAGGCATAAGAGGACCCTGAGAAACATTTATTCGTCTGCGAGAATATCTGGGAAGAAAACAAGATCATAGATGAGGATACAAAACTTGCTCAATTAGCTATTGTTACAGGTGAATCCCCCTATGGACAAGTGGATTCCCTCTTGGTCTCTAAACTCCTAAGGCCAATACATAAAGGGTGCTATCATTGTTCACTAACATCCATTTAGATCTAAGTAAGCTAATCTATGAAGAGGAAGAATAAAAGTTTACCTTTTTAATGGCGTTTGTCCTTGCACAGTCCGAGTTGAGCTTCGATCCTAAGCTCCTCAATAAGTCCTACAAAAGAAACAAATATACAACAAGCTTCCTATTCTACTGAGATGAGCTCAAAACTATATCTATCTACTAGAGACAAGTTCATGTGGAACAAACACAAACTTGAAAGAAACAGGCCAAGCATATATGTATATTAATGAGGAAAAAAATGAAGAATACTTACAGACCTTTGATGAATGTGCAAAAACTTCTTGTATCTCTCTTTGTCCAACCCTTTTCTCAAGTAATCCACATTGATTATGCTTCAACGATATCTCACTTATGAGATCATAAGTTTGATGCTTTCTCTATTCTCCCATCTCCCTTTTACCATGAGAAGGCCTCCTTATATATGCTTGGAGAGGCCAAACCACTTGAGATATCCTTGGGATAGTTTGAGTATTATTCTCCTTCAGTTGTGGATCTTCCCTAAGATCATGCCTTGACCTCAGATTCGAATCCAACCACCTTCAGAGATTGAGGGGATCCTTCCCTGATTTGTCTCAACAAACCACAATTCGCCTAGAAAGGGTAGCACACCCCCAAAATTGAGCACAAAGCGTTGCAATGCTCCCTCCAAGGAAGTCAGGGAGATCTGGAACTCCCTGACAATGTATAGGGGAGCACTTCCTTCCAAAAATGACTTTTAAGTGGCTTTTTCTATGGCAAAAGAATTGTACTCCTTGTCAATTCATTTCTCCTCTTCAAAACTAGTCTTTGAGGTGTCTTAAGTGTCCTTATGATGTCGTTAGAGATACAACATAGGAGAGACAACAATATGATCTTTGCGACACTTGCAACACTGACGATGATGGCAATAGGTCATCATTGGAGTAAGTAATTTTGAGGTGTAACAGATTGCCCCCCAAAGTGCGAAGTTAGAAGACATGATGACTGAAGTACTTTGTAGACGTTTTCAAGTAAGGGTATGGACGCAGAGAAACTGGTAGAAGCTGCACACAACCATCAAACAAATATTATGACATATTTCAAAACCCAAGGCAGGCATACCTATGCTTGAGTGATAAAGACTTTCAAGGTATGGCTGCCATAAAATACACTGCAGATCCATAATTATATTGACAAAATGGTATAGCCAATGATGATACAATGTATATCTATACTCCTATGACCTAAACTAATCGTAGCCACGAATAATACACAATGGATCTATGAGACGACAAGACATAGCCACTACCAATACAAAGTGGATCTACGTAACAGTATATGTGTCAACGTTCAAAAGAAACTCCATTGCAACCTGGGAAAAGTACATATAAGACTGATGACTCAACCTAGGGTCTTCTTACCAATCCCAATGTAGTACGAATCTAACCATGTGAATAGATGTCTTGATGTCGAACATGGCAGAAACGACTTGATTGTTGGTTAATGAGGTAAACCCTTAACAAGCGTGAGGGAAATCACCATTGATGTCAATGATTCACAGGGTACTCTAGTACATTCCAATGAATGTGAATGGATGAGCTGAATTTGAACATCCATGGAATCATACGATCATAGTTCAATGATGTAAACCCATTGTCGGACGCGAGGAGGTCTATCGTTGAGGCATGCAGGTCCCAAGGTACTAACCGGTTTCTAAGTCTAGCTTTTGGATAATGTGTTGAAGTCGATAGGAATAGACTTGTCGAAGGAGGGCCTTGGTGTATCCCCCATCAATGACACAAAAATGATACAAAGATGTAATTGGTAGATCAAAATAACATGGAATGACATGGGTATTGAAACAAGATATTTGTGATGGCTGACTCTCGAGGCAAATACTTCCGTTGAACACTGGGGCACAACAGCATAAACATGACATGGGCCAAAACTTTTGATGATGCAGTGGATACTATGACTTTCGTCGGGTGACCCAAAGGAGTAAAAAACTCAAACGATTGGTTCAATGCAGAGGTTCGACGGATCAAAATGCATGCAAAGATAAAGTGTCGTGTTCAAAGGCGACTGTAAGAGTTACTAGTAATGTTCTCAAACACATCTTGGCTTGCTTCCTTTAATTTTTTCCCCCATCCAGATAGACAAGTACCTCTTTTTGATTTAACGAGCTTGAGGAGGGTAACACATGCTCGATATAACTTAGCTTCGATAAGTCCCTATTCCTTTATTTAACGAGTTGGAAGAAGTAAGGGTTCAGTCCTGTATGGTCCCTTCAATGTATGATTGTTTAACGAGTCCAGAGAAGGTAAAATCGGTTCTTTTTCATATTTAGAGTGTCTGAAAATGACTTAAAGACGAATCCAGTGTTGTCCTTTTTCATAATGTTAGTCTCACAAGGCCGAAAAAGAGATAAATTATCACTCGAAAAATGCCCTTTCAAACCTTTTAATGAGTGGGAAAGGAAGCAAGATCACTCGGCAATATTTTCACGTCTAGAGAGTCTGAAAAGAGCTTAAAGACGACTCCAGGGGATTCCTTTTTCGTGTATCCATGCGATCCCAAAAAAGATATAAAAGGTTGCTCGGTTACATTCTCATGTTTTTACGAGTGTGAGAAAGAAAAAATACTAAGCTCGGTACTCTGCCCCTAGCTTGAAAGTTAGTGGCTTAACTCCAGAATGATCATCAAAGGCTGGAGACATGCCCCCCAAGCTTCAATTCATTCACCGACTTTGAGGTTGTCACCAATTTCTGTACTAGATGGAGAAAAAGGATAAGGGTGGATGAAATAAAGGTTCAAATACGATACCTAACAAAAGACTCAACTCGACATCTACGAGATCTAGTGAAAGACTTGACCTGGCGGGAGAGGTGACTGTTTTATTTTTTAATGAGCCTGTCATAGGAAAATAACTATGCTCAAGGTTCCAAGTTCAATCCCCATATTTATGTTTCATTTTTTAACGAGCTTGCTACAGAGAGGAAAACTATGCTCAAGACCTTTGTTTCATTTTTTAACGAGTTTGCTACAGTGAAGAGAAACTATGCTCATGGACTCTTCTTGATCATGGCTTCCAAGAGGATAATGCTCTGGAAGGACACCATATCAAGGGACAAAACTTGGTCATGTCTTCCAAGAGATATTCACTGGATCTAAGAAGAATTCTCTGAAAGGAACACATGTCAAGGGTCTCGTCAGGGGTAAGGAGAACAGGCTCCAATAGCCCTACTGAAGAGATCACCATGTCAACTACCGGATCTAATTCATCTTCATCAACAGTTAAATGCATGGGAGAGAACACCACATAATTGACCTGTGGCATGGGTGATACTGACTACATATAAGACTCGTTTAGGGAGGTCATTGGGTTGATGGTCAAGTCGGGGCCAACAAACGAAAGTTGATCAATAGTCACCATTCTTTCATCGTGCGGGAAAGATATCACACGAAAAAGAGTGGACACAATAGCTTTCATGGCATAGACATAATCTCGCCCAAGGTGTCCCGAACTACCATAACATCAATAAAGACATTTTTCCCTCCCAAAGTTACGGGAAATTGAGGGAGGATACCTAAAGGGTGACTGGTTCTTCTGTTGAAAGAGAAAAGAGCCTAGGTAAATGACACAAGCTAAGGATAACGCAAAGCTTGCCAAGCAATAGAGGACAAAATAATAACAGACGAACCTTCATCTTCAGTGTCTGAGGAACGACCCGTCCACAAACCTATACTGTAATCTTGAAAGGATGGCCTCATTACGTGGAGGGGGTTTCGTGGGAGAAGGAGTAATTCCCCCCAACACGGTATTTTATGTATCAAAGAGAAAAACATGGGTAGAATAGGGTTTACTCTCTAGAGGGAGAGTAGGATCGACTGATAATGACATCAAATCGACCACTTGGGGTTCATTCGCCAAGGGGATAATGGGGTTGACAGGTGGAAACAGATTGACCACTTGGGTTGCACTCTCTAATGGGAGAGAGGGATCGATCGAAGATGGGATCAAATCAACCACTTTGTCAACTAGTTCTACTAAGGACGTGACCAGATTGACAACATGATCAACCGTACTAACCGATGAAGGGACCGGAGAAACCACTTTGGCACTCATCAGAGGAGGCGTGGGATCGACCAGTGATGTAACCAGAGCAACCACTTTGGAACTCGTTAGAGGAGGAGTGGGATTGAGCAATGATCTAACCAGAGAAACAACTTTGGCACTCTTCAATGGAGAAGTAGGATCGACTGATGGCGGAACCAAATCAACCACTTTGGCACTCTTTAGAGGAGGAGTGGGATTGACCAATGAAGTAACTGGAGCAACCACTTCGGCACTCCTCAATGGAGGAGGAGGATCGATCGATAATGACATCAAATCAACCCCTTGGATTTAATTCTCCAAGGGGAGAAAGGGGTCGATAGGTGGAAACAGATCGACCGTTTGGGTTAGTGGTTCAACTGAGGATGAAATTAGATTGACTACCTGATCAACCGGATTGACCGCGGATGGAACCGGATTGACCAGTCCATCAACTAACGATGGGTTGGGAGAAATATTACGATAACCGATTGGAAGTTGAATATTTTTCAAAAGAGAAGAAGCCTCGTCCATACAAGGACAAAGGTGAGAATAATGATCACCTTTGCATAACATACAAGGAAATTTGATAGTTGTCTTCTTCTTACCAACCTGAACGTCACTAGTTGATGGGGCATCACCAACATGTCTAGCAGAGGCTGATGACATGGAGGACCACATTTCTAAGACCTTGGGAATACCAGGGCAATCCCTCAAAAAGTGGTCACCCTTACAAAGACTGCAAGGGAATTTGGGTTCTAGATTCTTCATTTTAATCTTGTTGACCTCATCAACACTCCTAGTACAATTAACAGTAGTTGGTTTCTTGGATCCAACATCTGATGTTGTTGGAGCCTTGGTCCTTTTCAGGTTCTTCTTCTTCTTCTCTTTTTGTTTCTTCTTCTTCTGATCAATCTAGATACTTGCTTTAGAGCTTTCACTAGGCGAATAAGGAGAAAGGGAAGGACACTTAATGGGTGAAGAAGGTGAAAAGTCGACATGAGGTTGATGTGTGGGTGGTGTATTGACATCTAATGTATTAGGTGCACTTGAAGCACTGGGAGGATTCGAGATCACCAAAGTGGGGAACAACCAAACGGGTATTCCGATGGTGAGTCCCAAAAGACTAAGTGTGGCAATGTACGGAGGACCAAAGTTTCCAAAATAAGTAAAGGTGTAAGGTTCCTCGGGACAAGGGGTTCCTCCATTGGTACTCTCAGGAGTTGATGCCATGAATAATGACTCGACCTAAGGTCCACTAAGTAACACAAAAAACTCACACTATGAATGTGAGAAGCAAACAATCAAACAAACCTTCCCACAATGAAACCACTAGTTGGTGATGAAATCCAACGTCGCGAGATCAAAATAGGAAGGGGTGGGGATAGAGCAGGTGGATCAGTTACGTTGGTGACCTTCTTAATGGACTTATTCCTTGTTGCAAGCTTCCACGCAGTAAATGTGGATTTACCCTCCAAGGATCCCAAGTGAGTTTGACCAACGTCTGTTCCAGGTACAGTGAGACTTCCCTTCACCGTCACCTTGTGTAAGACCCTAAATATTATGGCTACTAAGTTCACCAAATCGTAGTCAGCCTCTGGGCTGGTATAGTCGAGAGTCCAGTCCGAACGTATGGGTAGGATAACAAGGCTGAAATCCTTCAAGAGAACTGAGGACAAGTGGACCGATAGAACTCAAGAGGACCCTGAATGAATTTGGAATTCACAAAGAACTGAGACCAAATGAATACAGTTGAACCTCAAGAAGAACCCCCAAAATAAGATCTTACTACTATGAATAGTTAAACCACAGAGGGATAATCTTCGTAGTCCTCCCGAATGTGACCTCGTGCGTAACCCCTGTGTGAGAGGGGGATCCCAGAAAGCTTAAACGAAAATTGGATTTTCTCTCCCTATCGCAAGATGCTAAGTTTGTTTGACATCTTTGGAAAGTTATCCTTTCAACCTATTCCAAAGCCCTACACCCTAAGCTAATGTAGGTTTGCTACCCAAAAATGTAAAAATGTCTGATAAATTTTAATTGAGAGCTTTGATTTTAGTGGATGTTCATTTACTCGAGTGTGTGAAACTGAAACTTATGATGTTGGGAATCGACTCCAACAGAATGAAAAATAATGATATGCAATTCTTTCTTTCGATGAATTCTATGTACGAGATGGAGAAGAGGTTCAAGTTTCAATAAAACACCCAATTCCCAAAATGCACGCAACCAATCGACACTACCCAAAAACAAGAAAGAAACTATTGTCGTTGTCTGATTCTAATTTATAAAGAACCAAAAAACCAATAGAGAGTGATAAGAGGGAGTGATAAGCATCAAAAACCAATCCAAACAACTTCACAAACCATTCAAATAGGCTGGGTAAAGACCTCTACAAAACAGCCTGTAAAAGACTGAGCAAAAGAAGGCAAAAAACCCTAAAAAAGAGACCAGCACTCCCTCAGAATGGGGCACAAAGTGCTACAATTATCCCTAAACCAATGTAGGGGAGTGATGGCACTTTTCTATGGCTTATAGGGGGCGTTGGCCTTCCCAGGCTCTCAGAAAAATGCCCAAAAATGCCCAAAAAACTCACCTAGAATGCATAAAAATTGGTGAAATTATAGGTGAACGTAGGAGAAGGATAATGGATGATGAACAAATAGGAAATGCTTGGGAAAATTACCCCCTTACAATAGATTTCATACAGCCATATGAAGAAGAAAGCAGTAGAATGACCCAAATCTTCGAAGGAGAAAAAATGGCTAAAAGTAAGGAAAAATGCCAAAAATCCAAGGAGGTGACCAAATTCTCAGAAATAAAGGTGTTTGAAGGATAAAACAAATATAGACTGAAGTTGAAAGAACTCTAGGCAAATGAAAACAACAAAAGAAGGCTCGGAGACTAATTCCCCACAATATTTTCTCAAAAAAAGGGGCAGTTCTCTGGTGTCAAGGGCACCATAGTGTTACAACGCTCTGTGTAAGACCAGCAGGGAGCGCCAACGCTCTGGTAGCAAGGGAAGGGAATATAGACTGAGGTTGAAAGAAGTCTAGGCAAATGCAAACAACAAAAGAAGGCTCGGAGACTAATTCCCCACAATATTTTCTCAAAAAAAGGGGCAACTCTCTGGTGTCAAGGGCACCAGAGTGTTACAATGCTCTGTGTAAGACCAGCAGGGAGCGCCAGCGCTCTGGTAGCAAGGGCAGGGGAGCGCTAGCCTCTTAAAGTTCAAAACAATGCTCAGAAAATAAAAAAATCAAGCAAAATCAAACAATCAAAGTGGATAGGATGAAATAAAGGGCCAATCAACACATCTAAGAATCAGAGACACAGTATGGAGAAGGTCAAAGAATGAGAAAAGGCCAAAACAAGACCTAGGAAAGGAATAAAAAATCAAATTTCCTCCCCAATGGAGTCGCCAATTTCTATTACAAAGAAATCCCCCTACGGACAAGTGGATTCTCTCTTGGGATCTAGACTCCTAAGACCAAGACATAAAATTTCTATTGTGGACACTCACATTCCTTTTCATGAAGCTAAATTATTCAAAAAAGAAGAAGAAAGAAGGGTAAATTCCTTTTTATCAGCGTTTGTCCTTGCTCGATCCAGGCTGATCTTGATCTCCAAGTTCTTCAGAAGGTCCTACAATATAATGAGCAACAACAATGATACTTCCTACTCTACCATGATTAGTTTCATAATGGATCTATGCAAGAAACAAGTTCATGAAACGTACACAAACTTTAAATTAGGAAATAGGCCAAGCATAGATTTATATTAATGAAAACAAAGTGAGATGCTTACAGCCATGGATGTAGGTGTAGCAGCTTCACCAAGCTCTCTTTGTCCATACCCTTGCTCAAATAACCACACATAGAATGATGATGCTTCAATGATATCTCCCTTATGAGATCATAAGTTTGATGCTTCACAATGTCTCACCCTTTCATAATGAAGAGGCCTCCTTATATAGGCTTGGAGAGGCCTAACCACTTAAGAGATCCTTGGGATAAGTTGAGGATTCTTCTCCTTTAGTTGTGGATCTTCTCTAATATCGAGCCTTGACCTCAGATCTGAATCCAACCACCTTCAAAGATTGAGGGGATCCTTCCCTGATTTGTCTCAACAAACCACAATTCGCCCAGAAAGGGTAGCGCTCCCCCAAAATGGGGCACTCCCTGACAGTGTATAGGGGAGCGTTGCCTTCCAAAAATGACTTTTAAGTGGCTTGCTCTATGGAAAAAGACTTGTACTCCTTGTCAATTGATTTCTCCTCTTCAAAACTAGTCTTTGAGGTGTCTTAAGTGCCCTTATGATGTCGTTAGAGATACGACATTGGCGAGATAGCAATATGATGTTTGCGACACTTGTGACCAATATGAGACACTTGCAACACTGACGATGACGACAATAGGTCATCATCGGAGTGAGTAATTTTGAGGTGTAACAACTATCATGCTAAGAGACCGCGCACTGGACTGGTACATAAGCCTAGATGTAAACAGTCCATCGGGAGAAACAAGGACCAGTGCAGATGTGAAAAGACTATTGATAAATGAATTTCAAAAGCCAAGTTGAGAAGATCAGTATATGAATGAAATGATTAAAATCAAGCATAAACTAGGTGAGTCTGTTTGGGAAATTGATCATAGGTTTAAATAATTGAAAGGTAATTTGAAGTATGCAATTACTAACATGCAACATAGGCACTTGTTTGTGAGCTCACTCTTACCACATATGAAATACCCTTTAAGACAATAGAAATTTCAAACTCAGGTAGAGGCTCTGCATGCATCCTTACAACTAAAAGAGAACCAATATCAGAAGATGGATCCAGCCATAGAGGAGCCGAAGGAAGATCTGAAGAACCTAAAATTTAAACTTAACCATAATAAGGGAAAGGAGAAAAGAGAAGTTGTTTGGTGTACCACATGCAGGACAAAAGGACACCATAAGAATGAATGTCCAACTTTTGTGAAGTACATGGCAACAGGAGTACCAAACCCTTTTCCAAGATGAGGACCATGGTGTGAGATCTGTAAAATGCATGGGCATGATCCATATCATTGTTCAATGATGAAGAAGTATTAGTCAATACCCAATAGTTCATAATGCAATTTTTGCATGTCAGTGGATCATGATGATAAAGATTGTAGGACGATGGAGATGATGAGAGAAAGAACTTTAGATACTTATAGGGTGCAATAAAAAATGATGACAGGGAAAGTTTCACCTTAGTTCAACCATATACCACCTCCATACAATAATTCATAGCAACAGTATAACATTTCCCATTCGTAGTACAATAACACACAACCACAATATAACCCCACGTAGTATAACCAAGTACCTCAATACAATGCACCACGAGGAGATCAAGATGGATACAGAGGTGGAGGACAAGGTAGAGGAGGATTTGGACGAGGTAGAGGTCCAATAGTGTGCCATAACTTCCAATAGCTAGGACATTATGCAAGGGAATGTCCACTTCCACTAGCGACATGCTTGTATTTTCGCGCAACATACCACAATACAAAATACTGTACAACACTCTTAGGAAAAATACAGGAAAAGAGGAACTAGAACAACAAAAATGTACAATGGATTTATGCAGAAGCCAGGGATGATAGAAGAAACATCAATATAGTCACACGAGGAGGAACTAAGAACAACAAAAGTGTACATTGGATTTATGTAGAAGTCAGGGATGATAGAAGAAACATCAATATAGTTGACATAGTAAGACAAGATCCAACGCAACCCCAATGGGCAAAGAAGAATATTGAACCACAGAAGCAGTTTGATGATGCATGAAAAGAAAAGGAAACATTCAAGGAGGCAAGACAAGAGTTTATCAAGCAAAATGTTGCGTCCACATCATCCACACAATACACTCAGAAAATACCAATGTTCGAAATTCCCTCCTCAATGGACCACACCAATGAAGAACCTATAGAGAAAGTAAGTAACATAAGAACGTTTATGCAATCCTGTGTTAATTTATTAAAGGATCCATCATTTTTCAAAATCTTACAAAATATTCTAGAAAGATGTAACACATAGGTAGAAGAGGAATTAGAGAAGAAAACAATCAATCATTTCCATACAAGAAGAACGACAAGCAGGGAATTCAGACTGTTACACATTATTTTCATTATCCTTATGACCGTTAATGATATAAACCTATATGTTGCCTTCAAAGGGGTCAGTGGTCTGAGTTCCTGAAGAAGGAAGGGAGAAGAACTTTTCCTGAGAAAAGAAGTTGCATTTTCCTTTTTAAAAACCCTATAAAAAAGGAAGTCTGCAGGCTGCATTATAGCTAGGGTGCGAGAATGTCTGATTCTTGCAGGCTACACCATAACTAGGTTACGAGAGGTTCACAGGTTGCTCTATAGGCAGGGTGTGAGAATGCTTATACGTGGGAAAAACAAGCATTTTCTCGAATCTTCTAGAAGGAGAAACTTCCTTGGTGAGGTGGCATCTGAATGGTTTGGATCTTACTCACTTTCATGATTTAGTGGGATCATCCTAACCTCCTCACCTTATCCTCTTCAACTTATAAAAGGAGAGGAGCTCTCATGGAGAAGGGAAAAGTTGGATTTGGCTTGGAATTATTAGCTTGGTTGGAGTGTCTTTGAATTTTGCCTTTGTCAAGATAGATTGTGAATATTATTAGATCTGTGCTCTCAGAATTCTTGGAATGGAAGTGTGTGGGGATCAAAGGACAGTTGGAAGGGACCTTATGACATCAAGGCCATGGTTGTAATCTCTCTTTCACATTTAATATGATACAGTAGTATGATTCTTTCCTATAAAGCTTGTTGTGTTTTATTGTATGATTCATTGATCACATACATAGGTTTATATTGAGTTTATGCTATTACTATCACTTTGGTTGGTTGCATTCTTTTGCGGGTTCATCATTGTATGAGTGTTGGAATGGAACTAGGATGGTGATGGTGAGAGGAAGCGACATTTAAATGGTATGTCACATATCCCTCTTTAGTTAGTAAATTCAATATTTAAAACTTAAGGAAAGAGTCATGTTCTGGTGTGTTTTGTTCTAGATCTAGGTGAATCTAGGGAGATCAATTAGTGTCCGCACCTACCGATTTGTCCTATAACACAGACCCAATGCTAATATTGGGGATTTCGATATGGGGGATATTATACCGGACTTAGGCTCGGAAGTAAATGTCTTACCTAAGAAGACATGGCAGTGTATGGGAGAACCCACATTAGTCTATTCACCTGTCCACTTGAAATTAGAAAATCAACACATAGTGTTACAAATTTGAAGGCTTAAAAAAGTGACAGTAGATTTGGATGGAGTGCGCACTATGGGAGACTTCAAAGTAATAGAGATAGTAGATAACACAACACCTTATCCAACATTGCTTGGATTGGATTGGGCATTTGATAACCATGACAAAATCAACTTGAAGACAAGGAAAATGACATTTGAATCAGGTGAATATAGAGTCATTGAACCATTAGATCCTTTAGAAGGATAAAGGTTTGTAGAGCCCATCTGTTTGGATTTGGAGGAAACAAATGAGTTGTACAGAACCACCATGTGCGAAGAAGATTATGTTAACCCAACTGCAGATGGGGTACTTAGATGGAGAAACAACACATCATGTGCTTCTGACTCAGATACAGGTTTGTAAAATTGGCAACAAAGATTACATGAAGCTTCCACAAGAAGGTGCACGAGAATAGACCACACAGTAAGATGGGTTGGTACAGAGATAAGAGAACCTCCCATTTTTCATGGGGTAAATGACTTAGAGGAATTTCTAACAAAATATGAAGAGGAAGTATTAGAGAATCATAGGCTCTTAGCCCCAGATATTTCACTCAAGGACACACCTGCAAGATGGTGGGGTGTGCATAAAGAAACAATTCAAGATGGGTACCAATGTAAATGATTATTGAGCAATAGATTCGACGCAGAGCCGAGGAGCAATAAAATGCAGAGGTATGATGGAAAAGGAACACCAAAAGAACACTTGGAGAAGTGCATAACACAATGTAGGATGACACCACCAGAAGAATGGCCTCATCACTTCATCCATACACTGGAAGGAATCCCAGAGAACTGGTATGTAGACCAGCAGAGGCACTACAGAATGGACAACATTACAATAGAACTTTGTAGTAAACTTCTCATTTGAACATGACAACCCCAACATTGATTCAACACTGAAGAAGATAAGAGGTGTGATATTTATTGATGAACCAGAGATTGAACTCATGACAGAATATCAACAACAAAATAGACAGATAGTCAAAGAATTTCTTTCATGCTATCATGTTGAAGAGGAAGCACTAGATGAAGATGACCCATGCAACATTCAAATTACAAAAAATTGAAGGAGAAAGAGAGGTGGAAGGTCCATCTTTGTAGTCAGAAGTATTTGCTGCACCAATCAAAGTGAAGAAAGTCAACATTGGGACAATTGACAATTCTAAAATGGCAAGTATTGGAGACTATTGGGATGAACAAACAATAGAAAGAATAATAGAGTTACTACGCGAATATAGTGACCTGTTCCCAACGACATTTACATAGATGAAAGGCATATCAAGAGAGCTAGGAGAGATGAAAATACCCATCAAAACTGAGGCAAGACCTATCAGGCAGAGACCTTATAGACTTAATCCAATACATAAGCAGAAATTGACAAAACGTTGGAAGCTGGTATCATGGAACCAGTAGAGGAATCTGAATGGATAAGCCCTATGGTAGTCCAAGAAAATAAATAACGGGGGATAAGGATTTATGTAGATATGAGGAAACGTAATGATGCTTTCTTACATGATCCTTTTCCTACCCCTTTTACAGATGAGTTCCTAGGGAATGTGGGAGGCTAGGAAGCATGTTCATTTACAAATGGATTCTCAGGTTACCATCAGATCAAAATAGCTCAAGAGGAAAAATATAAGACTACCTTTGCTACAAAATGGGGATCCTACCAATATACAATCATGCCATTTGGGCTGAAGAAAGTACCAACCATATTTCAAGAGTAGTCATAGCTTCTTTTAAGGAATTCATAGGTCAATTTCTAGAAGTATATATGGATAACTAGACGGTATATATTATGCTAAAGGATCATGTATATGTGTTAAGACTCATGTTGGAAAGATGCAGGCAATGTCAGATATCATTGAATATCAAGAAATGCATTTTTGGGACACCTTTTGGAATATTGTTGGGACATATAGTGTGTAAACAAGGATTGCTAGTAGATCCTGTTAAGATTGCAGTCATTGTAAATTTACCACCACCAAAAGAAGTGCACCAATTGAGAGAAACACTGGGACATATAGGATATTACAAGAAATTTATAAAAGGGTATGCGCAGATTACTGCGCCAATGGAAAAATTGTTAAAGAAGGATATCTGATTTCAATGGATTGAGGCTTGTCAAAAGGGGTTGGACGCCTTAAAAGAAAAAATGGTCACAACACCTATCCTAGTATTCCTAGATTGGGAAAAGACATTTCATGTGCATGTAGATGCATCGGCCATAGAACTTGGAGCAATGATGGCGTAGCCAAGAGCAGGGGATTTAGACCATCCAATAGCCTTTGAAAGTAGAAAATTTTCAGAATCAGAGAAGAATTACAACACCACAGAAAGAGAAGGCCTAGCCATGGTATATGCACTTCATAAGTTCATGCACTACTTATTGGGTAAACACTTTAAGATGTTCATAGACCATTCTACCCTTAAATACCTAGTCAGCAATCCAGTGTTGGGGGGGAGGATCTGTAGATGGCTATTGTTATTTCAAGAATTTTATATTGAAGTGATAGTCAACCAAGAAAGATGAATGTAGGACTCGATCACCTGTCAAGGGTAATTAATGGAGAATAACCTACTAACTTGGAAGACAAATTCCCTGATGCACAACTATTTTCAGTACATATAGCTGATGAATAATTTGTTGATATTATTGAATACTTAAGTATAGGTATTGTGCCACAAGAGTTTAGCACTATGCAGAAGAAAAATATGGTAGTTAGAGTTGCATACTATCAACTTATTGTAGGACACTTATCCAAGATGGGTGTAGATAGAATTTTGAGAAGGTGTATATTAGAGCATCAAAGACCTAGAATTTTGGCAAAATCTCATGAAGGTATAACTGGAGGACACTATGCAGGAAAAGCTATTGCACAAAAGGTATTGTGCACAGGATTATGGTGGCCAACAATTCATAGAGATGCCAAGAAATTTTTATAGAAATGTGATGTTTTTCAAAGGGTTGGAAAATCCAACATAATGGATGAGATGTCTCTAATACCAAAAGTAACTTTGCATATATTTGAAAAATGGGAAATAGACTTTGCTGGACCAATCAATCCACCAGCAAAAAGATCGGGAGCTAGATATATCATTACTACGATTAAATATTTAACAAGATGGGCATAAGCAACACCAGTCAAAGAATGTAATGTAGAGACAACACACTTCTTGTTTGATCGAGTGATCACCAGGTTTGGGTGTCTAAGAATTTTGATGAGTGACCAATGTACTCACTTTATCAACAGTATTATCATGTCTATGACTGAGGAGTTTGAAGTCTATCACCAGAAGAGTACACCATACCATCATGAGGAAAATGGAACAGTAGAAACCTTCAATAAGATATTGGAGAATGCTTTGACTAAGATCTACCATGTTAATAGGGATGATTGGGATTTGAAAATACCAACAATACTATGGGCATACCAGACTACATGTAAAAAGTTGAAAGGACAAACACCATTCAGATTGGTGTATGGGTAAAAAGAAATGTTACCATTGGAATTTCTGGTACCGAGTCTACGCGTAGTAGAAATCACCAACATGAAAAAAAGAGGCACAATAAAGGAAAGGTTAAATCGACTAATGGATATGGAAGAGGACATGATTATAGCAGGATTTCACGAGGAAGTACATAAAGCAAGAGACAAAGCATGGCATGACAGACATATTAAGAGGAAGATTTTCAAGGAGGGAGACCTAGTCCTGCTCTCTGATAGTAAATTTTCCCAACATCCTCATAAATTTAGAATGCATTGGCTAGGGCCCTATGAAGTAAATAGTGTCACGGATGGGGGATTTGTACAACTAAAGGATCTAGTAGGAACAAAACTCAAGGGAATGATCAACCGTAGTCGACTGAAACTGTACAGGGATAGTCGACCTCCTAACGCTTAAAAGTTACAGTGCAATCATAAATGCATGTATATAGTGTACTATAGCAGAGATTAGGATAGAAAAATGATAAAAATAAATAAAAAAGAAGAAAAAAGAAATACAAAAATAAAAAATGGAAGAAAAACACAAAAAGACATAGAAGTTGATTGAACCATAAGAAAATGCAGAAAAAAATTGCTCCCAGTAATTACCGTGACAAACATCAGAAATCAGCGCGTAGGAAAAATTACACTTGGCACAAATGCACACAAAAAGTGGAAAGTGAATAAGACTGGGTCTATATAAGGCGGAAAGCACGTGTTTATTCAACACTTAGCGATTTTTTAGCACAGAGCGAGAAATAGAGTGACTTCCCTAGTTAGCATTGTACTCTGAAGCAAGAAAGTGTGTGAATTTGAGACAAGATGACTCCACCAAAGTTTGGCATGCCAAGCGAGTACGTCTGGGTTACCCGGCAGGGTTAGAGGCACAAGGAAAGAGCACAACAACCATAGCACTTGGTTGAGCTGGAGGATGTTACCACCTCAGATACATATTCCATTAGCTGACACAGGTTGAGGAAGAGACATCAATTGTGCACCAAGGCGAAATAAAGCATAGCTCCGGGACCCATAATGGAATTATGAACCCTAACCCCGAGACACCTGCAAATCCCGATGAATCAATGGGACCGCGAAAGTCCCATGAATAGGAGGAAGTATTGGTCGAAGACATCACTGACATACCATAGTTCAGAAGGGACGTAGAGGATGTAGAAGTAGCAAAGGTAGACACATAGGCTGCGGGACAGAAAAGAAAGGCCCCAGACACCATGGAGGTTACACTCCCTTATCTCCCAGATGTAGTCATCACTATGAATGATATGTTGGGGAAGGTACCTAAGCTTAGGTACGATGACCACAATGTGCGCGACATTGCCAAATTCCTAGATTTGGATGAGGAGAGATATTTGATAAACACAGGGGAAGTTGGACCCCTCAACAAACCAATTCTAGTGCCAACGTAGTGGATAACAGGGATCTATATCAAGTATTATGAATTTGTTGGACATATCGCATTTCGGGCATGGTAAGAATGTCGAACTATGTGTCAAGCAGCTAGTCGCCTGCGTCCATGGAGGAATCCTATGGATGGAAATGCTAGTACAAATATATGTGGCATTGATTGCCAAAATCAAAGGACTCCCCACATTCGACGCGCAGCTAGAGGAGTATTTGGATAACAAGGCGCGTGAAAAATAAATCATAGAACTGGTCAAAGCGCAGTTCGACACAACTCGGGGCAATAAGGGAATTGTCATCAAGGACATCAATGAAAACACGACAAGGTTCGCCAACAATCTCAACAAACGTTTGAGAAAATGTCGCAAAGAGGAAGTGCCAACAGGAGTGATTGTAGTAGTGGCGCGTGTTGTGAAGGGGATTATTTCTAGTTGGGCACCATACCTGCTGAACCATTTTATGATAGACTGCAAAGACACACATGATAATGGAACGAAGTTCCATTACTTGTGGTTGATCATCCTGATAGCATTGGTAGGGTGGGAGGAGCCAAAGTTCTCCACATTTTTGGATAGGATGGGGAAATGTTATGCGGCCAGATATGAGTCCCTCTGACAGGCCAAGGATAACAAGATACAATAGGCCAATAACATAGTCTTCACAATGTTGTTGGAAGACATACAACAGTGCACAAAAAATGTATGGCGCATAATGATGGAGGAAGTGCAGGAGACAGATGGGATAGCCAAGTTCAAGGTGTCCAGACATCATGTATGGATCCAATCCGCGAGGGAGACCAAGAAGGCATGGTTGGAGATGCAGTACTACGTCACCAAAGAGGAGGTGGACTTGATCATTAAGGACTGGCCTGCGCAGTGGCAGCTACTAGTAACAAAACTAGTCATGAGGACAGGCACAACGCAATCCTCTCAGCCTAAGGACAAGGATGAAGTAGGCTCTTCAACATGAACTAGTAGCCCAACCAGTAATACTAGAATGACTACAGTGTGAAATCCACCAACCGGGAGCAACGCAGTACCCAAACGACCAAGACAAACAACAGTAGCATCCAGGACAAGAAACTAACAACAAACTAGAAGGAAGGATACTTTGTAGGATGCAGAAGGAACAACCCAGGGAACAACAAGTGGGGTGCAACCCTCACAGACAACAAGGAATATCGCGCAAGAAAATGATGCGTGAAAGAAAATAAAATATGACACAGAGGATCCAGACATCACCCTAACAGAGGATGATGCAGAGATCGTCATGGACAAGGTCCAAGACATGAGTGAAGAAGTCGTCAGAATTGCAGAGGCGCGATGAGAAGAAATCATGGAAAAATTCCTAAAAGTTCATGAGAACATTCAACAACTACGGAACCAAGCAATATAACAAGTCGCGGTGCAACAACAAGAGAAGACACAGAGACCACCTGCGCAGAAAGAAGGAGAAGAGATAGTGTTGTTTGTTGTCCAGGGCAGGGAGACATTTATAGTAATGCATCAAATGATCATATTCGATTAGGAGACTGTGCAGAAACCCCAGGAGGAGGTAGAACAAGTGGAAATTATCATGGCACAAATAACTACCAAGGCCTTATATGGGCTACAGGCTAATGTCATGCAGGAAGTATAGTCTAGGGCCCGCGCAGATGAAACAAAATTAGAGGTCGGGAAAGGAGTCACTGAAATGATTCAAATCACATGTGACCAACTCACCGCGGAGAAGGATGAGGAGAAAGAATGCACAGAAAAATTAGAACAGGGACTGACAACGGTTTATAATCTCATCCCAAGCAACGCGCAAGCAACACAAAAGAGCATAGAGGAGAAAATCAACGTGATTGTACAAGAAATTGACCAATATAAGTAGGATATTGAGGATCTCAAAGAAAGGCTCAAACCTACGACACCTCCTGAGGTCCGAGAACAAAGAGCACAAGAATCTCCACTCTAAATAGCTGAGATGGAGAAAGAAGCAAGGGAAGTCGAAGAATTGTTTGACATAGTTGCGCAGATTTGGACTATTCTGAAAGAAGACGAGAAGGTCTAATGGTGGGACCAAGAAGAGAAAAGAGTCAGCGCTAACATATAAGAGCTCAAACAAAGGCAGAAGAGGAAAGAGTCAGCACTAACATATAAGAGCTCAGACAAGAGTCAGCGCTTGAAGGGCACTCAGGACATGAAGAAGCTACAAACAAATTTGAAAGAAGCGCAGACGTAGAAGCAAGAAAGACAAGTAGAATTGGAACCCCTCCAAGAACAAGTAGCACAGATGATTGTGCAGTTGGAGGAAGAAAATAAAATTATGGCACATGCACAGAAAGAGGGCGCAACATTGATCCAAGAGGAGATAACAACGAAAAAAGTGGAGGAGCTAACATGAAAAGTCGCGCAGGTCAAGGCAAAAGGAAGGGAAGTAGCAAACAAGTTCCACAGTTTAGAGACAACATTAGATGGAGCGTGTACTACCTGAGTGGCTCGGGACGAGTGACATGTCAGTGTTGGGGGCTTGTTGGGTGCAGGCCTATTTTTTGAAGAAATACTATTTTGAGCATATGCATAGTTTTGGAGGAGAGGGTGTACTTCTGGAAAGACCTAATTTTGTAGCGCACACAATCGAAGGAAAGAAAGCAGCATGCAGAAAAAGAAGGAAAATCAACATGCAAAAGTAAAAGCAACATGGCATGCAAGCAGATAGACCTAACCACGTTAGGGTTAGGGTTTTGGAAAAACATTGTAATGGCTATAAGCCTAAAAAGTAGTTTAAATAAGAACCTAGGAGGTTTAGGTCAGGGTTTAGTAGTTCGAAGGTTGGTGTTCAATAATTGTTAAACAATTGTAAGTTCAAGGTTGACATAGAAGAGTCAAGTAGGTCAGATCTTGAGGTTTAGATCACATGCTGAGGATCCTGGTGTGATCTAGTCCACCTCATAAAGGGTATTGAACCTTTACATGCTTGTAAGAAGAGAGATGTAATGTGCGGTGCGCTATATTTTGCAGCAGACCTAATAAAAGAGCAGAGAAGCCAAATCTTTGTGGGCGTATCCTAGAAGTGGGTGAACCATGGTAAAACATGTGTCATATGTGATGTTTAATGCATGTTTACTTTCTGTCAATGATTGATCATACTTACCTTCTGTCAATGAGTGATTTATGAATGAACGGTTAAGCTAAATATGTTAGAATTTATGCATGGACTAAAAGATGAATGAATCCTAGGAATATTGAATGGATAATATGTTGAATGTATGAAGAAGGTAGAATACACTCCTAGATCCCCACTCATTCCTAGATTGCAAGCACTTGAACATTGCAGTCAACCATAGAGCTATCTTGAGTGAGACTGTGCAGTGCAATTTGTGCATTGTGTTGCCTTTTGGTTTACCAGGAGGGCCGATAGTTTTAGAGGGTTTTGTTGGAAACATGTTGAGATACGAACCTGGGTCAACCCTAGAAGTAGAAGTGAGAGATATAAACCAACATAACAAAACATTTTTTTTTTTGAAATATTGAATACATAAGTGAATTAGTTGTTTCTCTTTCACATGTATGCATTTCTTCTTTGTATAATGTGTTTATATATTTCTTCTTTCTGTATTGTTTTTATTTTTGTGAGTATGTGTATATTGTTTTTATGTGTGTTTTTTTTCTTTTTATTTATTATTTATTTATTAAATTTTTGTTTAAGTAGTATGTATAGTGTTATTAAATATAATTATAGTTATTTTTTTTTTTTTATGCATAAGCTTGTTTACCTATTACATTTTTATTTTTTTTATAAAATTGTTTATATATTGTTAATAATTTATTAATATTTACATTTTTTTATTATTAAAGTTATAAAGAATTATCAAATTTACGAAATTATAAATAAGGATAACATTATTTATTTATTTATTTGAATTATTTATTTGATTGAAAATCATTTTATATAAAGAATATGATGCTATGATAAATAAAAAGTTAATTGAAGAAATATTATAAACTAAACTTGAATATATATTCTTAGATTTTATAAGAATGATTATTATGTTTAAAAATTCATTTAAAGATTTAAATAAAAAATAAATTAAATTAGTTTCTCTTTTAAGGTTTTAGGATTGATTATGGATGCATGTTGTTGGTAATAGTTTAAATAAAAAGTTAATTGAAGAAATATTATAAACTAAACTTGAATATATATTCTTAGATTTTATAAGAATGATTATTATGTTTAAAAATTCATTTAAAGATTTAAATAAAAAATAAATTAAATTAGTTTCTCTTTTAAGGTTTTAGGATTGATTATGGATGCATGTTGTTGGTAATAGTTTAGATTTAAATATTTTCTTTTAAAATGAGATTATTGTGGATTCACTGGAGTATGTATGTGACTTTTAGTCATATAATATGTTGTAAGATGTTGGTTAGCTTATGGTTTAGGGATAACTCATGTTTCATTTATTGTACTCTCTAAAAATTATATAAAGGTATATCTAACTTGAGTACATGATCAAGATGATAAAAATATATTTACCTTTTTTCTTAGAAGTAAGTTTCATTTATTGTACTTTCATTAGCCCATGTTCATGTAAAACTTTATCTAATCTTAAAAAATGAACTTAAATGTTAGATCTGTATTAACTAAGAAAAAATACAAATAGAAAAACTACAAAATTTGTTTGGAATTTAAAATTTACAAACAAAAAAAATATGTACAAATTAAAAAAAAAATACAAATAGAAAAGCTATAAAATTTGTATGGAATTTTAAAAATTACACAAAATAAATAAATACATACAAATTAAAATGGCATAATTTATAGACTTCCTCACATGTGTATTTTATTAAAAATTAATACTATGATAGTTTTTGACCAATGGCATAGATGAAACTTGCATTATCTATATGATTCTCATTAACAACATTAGTATGAAAACTTAGCTCAAATTACTTAGACATTCTCATTCTCAATTTAATATATATATATATATATATATATATTCACTTTCACAAAATAAAACTATGCACACATATTGAACATAATATCTCGCGGACGACCTTGAAATCAACGCCAAACTTGACATACAAGGCCTACCTAAAGGTCCTCAATAACGTACCTCAATAACGTACCTCAGAACAGAACCTTGGCGTCTAACAATTCGTTGAGCGTCGGAAGCATAACCGAGATCATGGTGAGCTCGGTTGCTCCTGCTTTGTTCATTTTCCTAATAGCGATCTTATTCATCCACCATAGGCGAAGGAGTCGAGAGAAGGAATCTGAGGTGGATGAAGAAGAGAATGATTGAGATGAAATGGAGGAGTAAGCCTTCTTGAAGATGCTCCTGGGACTGTTGCAACAGTCGGTTCATTCAATATTTGTAAGACATCCAAACCTGCTATATTCCCTGCAATTTTAGTGGTTTGACTTTGAGAATCGTTATAGTAAGCAGGAACAATAATCACAACCTTATTTACCAGACAACTGAGGTATTGTTGGGATATTTCTTTCATATTATGCAACACCATTGATGATATTTCCTTAGCCTGAAAGGTTTTATTATCTCTTTTGCAGGAAACTTCGATGAGAGGCTTGTCGTTAGGTCCACGTGCAATATAAAATGACCAAACACACTTATCACTTTGGACGTTAACCACCAAAGCCATAGAGGGTTCTGTCCTGACTCTTATGTGCATAGACGACATCCATGGCAGTGACAGTCTTGCGCCTTGCGTGCTCAGTGTAAGTGACAACGTCTTTGATGACATTCTCCAGAAAGATCTTCAATACTCCCCTGGTCTCTCCGTAGATGAGTCCATTGATATGCTTGACGCCTCCTCTCATGGCAAGACGTCTGATGGCAAGCTTGGTGATGCCCTGAATGTTATCCCTCAGCACCTTCATGTGCCTCTTCACTCCTCCTTTTCCCAAACCCTTGCCACCCTTGCCGCAGCCATACATTGTTGGTGTTTTCTTGTTTCTTCCTTCAAGACTGAGGGATTTCGAATCAAATTCGCTCTCTGCAATTCGAACCCTACACGTCACGATAGACTTCCTCAACACGGTTCTCCATGCCACCGGGTCATCATTATTTCTTTATAGGTATTCAAGTCTATATTTGCTGCTATGTCATCTGTTCCTAACCGTTGGATTTGTCCGCCAGATATGGTGATCCGTGGGTGCCAAAGAAAGGAATGAGATGATCTGTTTCTCACTAAGTTTCTTTAGAAACTACGAAGGCTTTACAAGGTAAACACAAATTCCACTCTGCATGTTAATTATCTATGAACAGGATTAACGAAAATTAAGAGAGTAAAAATATAAATACTTTATTATTTTGACACATTTATTCTCATATATATTCTATTCAAAATATAGCTAGCATACCCTAACGTAGGGAAAGGAAACACCAAAAGCATACCCCACGTATTAGAAGAATTGGACGTTTCCTCCACTCATGGGCATTTTCCAAATTAGAGAACTCTTTTTAAAGCAACTGCGGGAAATGAAGTTTGTTTTACTTTTTAATTTTTTTTTTATCATTTCTTTTTAATGAGTTTTTTTCAAAATTTTAGAAGGATGAATAGAATTGTATAATTTAATGGTTGATATTACATTTAAGTGGTTGAGATTACATATTCTGGGTGTCTTGGAGGTTTTTAAGGGTTCTGAATAGATTTATGCACTCAAAAACATGATTTAAACAATTTATTGAGATTCCACCAATAACTGATTTGTAGGATTCTAGTGACAAACATATAACTCTTACACTCCGCCATAAAATTTGTTTTGCATGCAAGTTATTTGCAAAGATTGTTTTTACAAGGTTGGTAGCGACTTGATTCTTAGCAGGTTGCCTGAAGAGGCATTTATTTTCTATGAAGGAAACCATGGAGGGAGTAGTCTGATTCTCCTGTTTGTTGGAGATGATATCAACTCTGTCTTGATCACCACGCCAAATCCCCACATCAAATTTGTCTTGATCACCATGCCAAATACCCAAACATGTAAGTGGGTTCGAGATCGATGTCGATAGCCTTACCACCACCATGATTATGAGAAGAAGCCATGGATGGAAACAATGAATTAAGGGAAAAGAGCAACCTGCACATCCAAAAAGACAAAACAAAGTGAGGAATTGCTATTTTATGAGAGAGACAAGATGTTCAAATGTAAGTTTTCTATCTCGAAGTAATTTTTAGTGCCTTCTCTTTGTTTTATTGGTCTCTTTGCCATTTGAGAGCGAGTTCCTGGATGATTCGAAGAGGAGTGGGAGAGCTGCGAGGAGGATCCAACATCCAATACGGTATGTGATGTTGCTATGTCATTTGAGAACAAGTTCCTGGTTAAATCAAAAGAGGAGTAAGAATACAGAGTGAATATTTTTCCCACAGTAAGGACTTGACCAACGACCGAATTATCAGTGGGATTATGGAAGCTTTTCCACAACTCTTGTTCTTCAAAACTAAATTTTCATCACCACTCATTACAACAGACACCACACCTTTATTCACAACACTCTTTCAAATTGGGCGGCCCATCCCATTGACTAACATGAAGTCTCATCACAGAATCTAAAAACGACCCACATTCTTAACAATCCTCAAAACCACTGTTACCCACAATCAAACAATGAAAAACACTGAAAGAGTGGAGGAAATTATTTATACTTACATATGTATTGAGTTGCCTAACAAAGCTAGAGAAATTATTGTGCTTGAAGTACTTGGGCAACAAGTCTTGTGGTCCTTCTCAATTCTCAGTATTTTGTTAATTCATACTTCATAATACTTCTCCTCTTTTTGGACATAAATTTCAAACATAGTTCGTTGAATGACTTTTGCTCCATTTTTGGAATTCTTAGGTTCTAATTGTGTTTCTATATATGTCAGTGAAATCTTCAGTGATTGATGATCCAATTTTATATCTGGTTGGTTTGATTTTCACGAATTCCAATATATTCTTAGCAGTACATGCCAAATGACTCCTCTTTATAATTTTCCTCTTTTGGAGAGAGTGGCCATTGCCATGCATTTTAATTTTGGATTTCTTATGTTGGAAAGCTATTGTTGTTATATATGGTAAGTTTTGATCCTCTGAAATTCAATCTTACTAATATCTTTTTACAAAAAATCACATATTTAAATATCGAGTTCACAAGCTCATGTTTATGGAAGCCAACCACAATCTGGGCTCATCATTAGATTGTTGAAATAGCCTATAATATAAAATAAGGTACACTAGATAGAATCACTAACAATAGAGGAGTAACTGATATAAGATCTTATAATGATACAATTACCTCGTATTTTCTATCTTATGGTTAGCCTTCCACACTGTGACACTTTATCTTTTGTGACACTACTTTTACACATTCTTTAGTTGCACAGTGAACAATTATATTTCCCATTTGTATTGTTGCAACTTCTGTTTCCCCCTTTGCGGGACATTCATATGCCTTACAACCTAATGTGCTTGGTCCTACATTGAAATTTGTTTTTATCTTTCTAGGAAGTATATCATTGCAAAGTTCAAGCGTAGTGTTGCTTATTGGTATTCTTCATATGTTGTTGATATCACTTATATAATGGAGATATTGTGTTGTACGTGATAAATCGCAAAAAGGGAATATGGTATAAAGCTTAATTAAAAGGGGAAAAGTTTGCATGCATACTAATAAAAGCAAGATAACCTATGGCCTAAGAAAGAAAATTAGGGGGGCTGTGTATGACAAGTGGCAGGGATCTCCCGTGATCCTTTTGAGCCCAACATGCCTATAAACAACGGTTTGAGGAAAGGAAGTACTCCTTACATGCCCTACATCATCTTTCTCATTCCATATATTCTCCTTACATCACTCTTATTTACATTTCTTACATCCATCCTTACATTCTATTGTTTTGTACTTTCATGCTGCCTTTATTTTGGGGTAATTGAGGTACTTTGGTGAACCATGCATTTTTAAACAAAAATCACTCTCAGAGAGGCTTCATAACTCACAAGGTGCTCTTTTTTGTAATTTTAGGTTAGACCTACACTTAAACATGAATTTTCAAAATGATAACTCCAAATTGTTACCATTTGTCCTTAACTATGTTGTAAAAAACAATTGCTAGGTTTTGATGAAAACATGGAGTGGCCTTTGGTCCATGTGTGTGCATGAATAGTGTTATAATTGTTTTACATGTTTGATCACTCTGGTTACCTTAAGGTACTGAGTAAATAATATTTTTAGGATAACATGGAAGTAGACTCTCATATACTTATGTATGTGCATGTAGTGTTATGCATATATTGCATGTTTGACCATTATTTTTAGAGGCTTCTGTGACTACATGAAACCCTCGTGTATATTGGTTTCAATGGTGAAAACTCTTCATTCCTTATCATTAGTTCCAACCCATTAAGAGATATGTATTTAATAAAATGGAGCAAAGGCATACAAAAGGAAGTGGACATGAATTATTGCTCTAATCACAAATTATTAACTTGTTGGACACATCTTGGTCTTTCCTAAGATAACTTTACTCAAGTAAGGACCTTACTTTCACACAAGTAAGATTGATACAGTGAATTCCTTAAATGATTAAGAAGAGCTTGAGACCAAGTCCTTACCTACCTTAGTAGAGCTCAAGACTAAGACCTTACCTAAACTCAAATAAGACCAACACAATCAAGACCTTGCCTACCTAAGTAGAGCTCAAGACTAGGACCTTACTTGGCTAAGGAGAGCTAGCTTAGGTAAGACCGTTCAAGACCAACCTTTCTATATAGCTTAGTAAGACCATGACCTTTCCCATAGCAAAAGTGTGTCCTAGAATGCATTTTCTTCCGTCTCACTTGCAATGCATTTATCTATTTATAAAAATTTTGGAATTAAATTATTTCGTTTGCAAATTTTTCATGAAAATAACAAGAATCATAAAAAAAAAGATTATGTTGTCAATTTTGAATCTACTAATCATTTCTAACATTCTTATTATATGTTCTCCTTGTATGGATATTGATTTATGATTCTATTAGTGATAGAAGATATGACTTTTAAGTCAAAAAACATATTTTACTCCATCTAACTTTTGTTATATCATGTTTGTGGTGTTCTCTTGTATAGGGTTTTAAGCAATTGTGAAGGTTTATAGTTGTAAGGTTTAACTTTAATTGTTTTTAGTGAGAGTTCTTTTATTAATTGTTTTTTGTGAGAGTTGAGCATCTTGGTGTTTTGGATCATATATGCACTCCTATATGTACTCTTTTAAACACAATGAGTTTAGGGATTATAAGTTATATTTATGGAAATGAGTTCTTTTTTATTGGTAAGATGCTATTCTCTCTATTGGCTATAGTCAAAGTTATACTAAACTAATTTCGTTGAATGTTGTAGTTCAAAAATCCATATCATAGTGATATCATGTTTACAAGTATTGATCTAGACAAGGAATGTCACAAAACCAGGACTTGTACACTTCTTCATTCACTCCTTTTCAGTTTCAAATAAATTCAACACTTAAATCTCGCTCAATGTTTAGTTATGGTGCCCTGAAATATTGTAAGAATATCCAGTGATTTAGTTTGAAGGGTGTTTTCCATTTCAGCCTCTTTGGGTTGTGAAAGATAGGTGAGAATTGTCTAACACTTATTATCTCTTTGCTCGAGCATCCATATCAAATTGTTTGTGAAATAGTTTCTAAGATGCAAGACGTGTTAGGAATAAGTGACGACAATACAAATTTTTTGTTTTATTTCATTTTCATAACAAATTATGATTCAATCTCGAATAACAAATAGCTTTAGATGATATTTATTTCACTTGTTTCATTGTTTATTCTCTCACTAAATAAATATGATAATCATAAAACATATGTTGTTTTTTTGGGGGCGTTTCCTTTTCTCCACTTCCGGGATATGCTAGTATGAAAATTTTTATAATTTTAATAAGTGTAATTTGTATTTTTAATAAAAAAATATATTTTTTATAATTTATTGATCTAGATAACATTAATTAGTTTTTATTACGCCGATAGGCGTCCCCCCTATGGGAATTGATGGATTAATCAACCTTTTAATCATAAATTTTAATCTTATGGCCAGTAATGAAAGATGCTGGCATTTTCTTCGTCGTCGTCCCAAATCAATGAATAAGATTTAATTTCATAACTTCCTTGCATTTATAAATGCTTACGTTTTCCTTGTTTACTTTTTCACATTTACCTAATATGATTAAAAATTTACATAGTAGCCACCAGATTGACACGTTATATGATTAACAATTGATTTTGATTATGGCAATCTTGGAATGTCGGGCTCCATTTAAGTACAATGACAAGTGTCCACTGTGCTAAACGCTGGTGCGTTGTAGAAAGATGGCGGGTCTCTTCCTCTACCCACGACTCCGCGCGCCTCATGAACAGCCTCATCGTGGAAGTTGGACGCATCAATATACCAGTCGGGAACAACCACCACGTTTTTTTGGATATCAAGCATTACCAGCTCATGCGTTTCGGTTAATGCAGAGATAGTCGGTACGCATACCGCAGGGATCCTGTCGGGGTTTCAATCGTGGGATCTTCTGAGAATTATAATGACGAAACGGGTGGGGAATTGAGAAAGGATGAAGGGAATGATATTATTGGCGAGTCTGAGAGTATTTCGATTTCCGTGTTGGATGAGAAGAACCATAGCATGGTCATTCCATGGTCTCAACTTCTCAAGAAAACGGCCTTGGGGGGTTTTCGGTGTGAGCGCGATGTGGGTGAAATTCATTGTGAGCTGCGCTTCATTCTTGACAACACTTTTATAGAAACCCTAATAACACTACTCAGGAAGCGATTGCAGAGCAGGAAGATCGCAGTAGAAGACGCCCACCTCCCTCAACTCTTACTGTGAGTGCGCCCACCATCTCTCTCAGAGCTCATGGGAACCCAACCGATTTCTGGGCCATAGTTTCTCCTAACGCTGTGAAGCCCAAAAACATCGATCCTGAGCACAAGCATAATCAGTCTAAAGCTAAAAAATACAGAAGGGCTATATCCATGGATAATCGGCCCACCA
>ML798113.1:56333-66999 GCA_009831015.1 Picea engelmannii
TACCACGACTCGAGAAGATCTTGTGTCGGCGGTCGTCTGTGCTGCCAGGAAATCACAGAGATTGCTCCGCCAGCTTTATAGTTTACAGGATTCCTCCACGCCCGGTAGCCTGGATGTTCCAGCCATTGATCTGTTTAAGACGGGAAGCGAAGAAGAACAAAATGAAAATTTGCTGGCCGACGTCAATCGTATTCGGGATATTATAGGTCTGAACGCATTCGGTGCAGCCGTACAGATGTTTGCTTCAAAATCAAGAATATATGATGCCTGTTAAAACACTAATCATAAGTTAGTTGGATAGTTAAGTTAACATAACTGTTATTCAGTTACATGACAGTTATGGTCTTTTGTATTATATATGTACATCTATGTACATGATCATTTACACAGAAGCGTTGATGAATAGAGTATGCCTTTTCTGCCTTTGTTTATTTATCTCTATTCTTCATGATTTCTTGATTGCTTCTGTTATTTGCTTTATATTTCAGTTTTCTTCTTCATTTTGACTCTAACAATGCCAATCTCGATCAGCACGACTGTTTTAGCGGTCTCTGGCTGCTGCCGTCCCTCATTAACCATTCCTGCCTGCCGAATTCGAGCTGGCTGGAAGTGGGAAGCGCCATGTTTATTCATGCCTCCAAGCCCATCGAGAGAGGAGAAGAGATCACCATTGCTTACTTCTATGTCCTCATTCCCTTACCGCAGCGCCGAGCCAGGTGCGAGAACTGGGGCTTCAAGTGCAAGTGCAGGAGATGCACACTGGAACACTCTTTCCGGACATCACTGGAGCCTATAATTACCCAAAGAGTTGACGAATTGATTGCTGCAAGGTGTCGTCAACAGCTGTCCGATGTGCATCTTCATGCAGGCGCAGAATTCTTGAGCCTTTCTGTAGAGGCAGAGGAGATCATCCGGAGTTCCCACGTGTTAAAAACGGAAGAAGAGAGGCTCTGGATTCGTGCATCTTTTCTGTGTGCATATCTGGCAGCAACAGAGTCCAAAAGCTTAGCTTCCACCATGTTGAACGGCAGCTTTCCTTCCTGGGAGAAAATTATGGAGGCCATTCAAAGCACTATGCCGGGGGACGTTATAAATCTGGAATTGGCTGCCGAGAAGTTCAAAAAACTCCAGCTTTTGATGGGTGACGAAAATAAGCATTTATTACGTCGAAAGGTGTATACCTATTGACAATGAGCACAATTAATCAGCTTTTAATCTAAAATTCTAATCTGATGGTTAACAATTGAAGATGCTGGCATATTCTTAGTCGTCCTCCCAAATCAATGAATGTGATTTACTCTTCATAACTTCCTTGTATTTCTGAATGCATCCGTTACCCTGTTTACTTTTTAACATTTACCTAATCATATTAAGAAATTACTGTAGCACTATATGATCGCCACGTTTAAATGATTAACCTTTCAAATTACCATTTAGATTTCCTCAACTGCCTGTGTGTTTCATTTTCTGGCTGCCTGTACGTTTCATTTTCCGTCTTTCCTCACCTATCTGCGCGTTTCAACACGAATTTCAACTGTCCACCCTTTCAGCGTTCTCAGTCGCAAGTTAGCGGCTGTGCTAGTTATACAACACGCAGCAGTCCAGGCCAGGGAGGCATGCATCCGTGTCTTTGGCAGACACAATGAAGATGCTGTCAAGGCGTTCGTACTCAAATATTCAAACTTACATGCATTTTAGTAATAGTACCTCCGCCATTGCCTCGCCATTATAGGATCGCATTCCATTTGGAAGCCGTACGGCATAGGCGTATTTTGTGTGAAGCATTAGAATTACTTAAATTATTTTGATATGGATAGTGTTTACAGATTTTATTTTAATTTTTGATCATGCACAGACAAAGATAAATGGAGGGCTTTGTTGGTATAAATATGAACCCTGCTGAGCTGTCTTGAATACAACTAGAATGGTTTGGAAGTGTTCCCGTTCATTGTTCGGCATTGATTCCTGATTTGATATGGGAATTTTTATATGGATATTAATATTCAATTTATACTTGGTGTGGTGTGTGGTGTGGTGAAGTAGTGCAAATTTGGGTTGCAAAATAAAATTTTAATTAATTATAAAATAATTTATTATATTTTATTGGGCCATTGGATTTCTGCCATATTTTTCACTTCAATAATTTGGGTCATTGGGTCATTCGTCCCTACAGTGTTCAAATTGGAGTATAAATTTACAGTAATTTAAAAATAAAATGGAATTTAAACAAAAAAAATTGAGTATAGTGGTATCACTTTTAAGTTTTTTAGTGGATCTTATTTTGATCATAGCACTGATCACTCTTATTTATGACCTATTCTATTGGATTTTATTTTTCGCTATGATGTAGTGGTATCTATTACTTATAAGTCTTTTTTTTTTGTGGTCTCCAACCCACCCACCCACTCTTCTCAACACCCTTATTTGACACTTATCCCCTTGCCCTGATCGCAATGATATATATCACCTATCCATTTGGTTTTCAGTGGAGCCACTCCCCATTCCAGGAACCCCCACTTTTCACATGGCTAACACTCACACCTAAGACCTACATGTTAAAATTAGACAAAACATGGCCTAGTTTGATCGTCTCGAGGACCAAGTACAATCCAAATTTTATAGAGTTCACGACCAATTTTCCAAAGTTGATGCCTGATTTGACCAATTAGAGGGAAAATTTTACACTCACTTATGCTCTCCAACCGTTGTTGAACCTATCCTAGGACCTCCCCTTCCTTGAACAACCCTCCCAAGTAAATGGTGTTGACTCCTCCCATACTATGCCTTTCATTCCAACCCCTTTCATCGTGATCCCCATCTTCCTCAAGTTGAGGTCAACAAATTTGATGGCTCTGATCCCACGGGGTGGGTCACTCAAATAGAGCATTGTTTTTCTTTGCATGACATTACTGATGAATTGGCCAAACTTCGTTATGTTGTTCTCTATCTGGATCCTGAATGTTGGCAATGATGGCAATGGTGTAAAACTACACACCAAGGGCATGTGGCTTGGACCCAGTTTGTTGCAGAGCTTTATGAACGCTTTGACACCAACACCCACTATTTAGGTCGTTTGACCAAATTGAAATAGTCTAGCACAATGGAAGACTTTATCACCGCCTTTGAGCACTTGGATTTTAGAACAAAAGGAATGACAGATGCCTTCTTCAGGGAATGTTTTATCAGTGGCCTAAAGGATGAAATTTGATCCCAGGTCATCATGGCTCGCCTCCAAACTTGGTTAGAAGCTACTAAATGTGTCAAAGAAGCACAACAGGTTGTTTTTTCCCAGCATTGAAAACCCTCTTTTCTTCCTTGCCCTTGACCTACGAATCCTACCCCCCTACCACCCCTCTCAAGATACAGAAATTAACTCAGGTAGAAATAGTTGAACGCCAACTGAAGGACCTTTTTTATAATTGTGATGAAAAATATTTTCCTGGGCATAAGTGTAAGGAACAAAAGATTTTTATGGCCATTTCTAAGGATGTTGTTGAAGAGGATGTTGAAGTCTCCGCTGTGGAAGAGCTACCCCCAAGAGATGATTCTACTTCGCCCGTTGACCCACTAGAAGTTGAACCGTTGATTTCGTTGCATGCCCTCACTAGTTTCTATGCTCCCTAAACCCTCAAAATAATTGGCTACATTAAGCACATGAAATTCATTATTCGTGTTGATAGTGGAAGCACCCATAATTTTATTCATCGTCGTATTGCCCAGGAAATCAATTGTTATATCTATGTCGTCAATAATTTTCAAATCATGATTGCCAATGGCGGTTCCATGAAATGTGGTGGACGTTGTTAAAATGTGTCCCTACCAATTGGTCAGTACCACCTGAAATCTCATATGTTTGTTATTGACATGAGCAATTGTGATATTGTGCTCGGTGTTGAATGGTTACACACTCTTGGTCCCGTTCTCATGGATTTTAAAAAATTAACCATGCAATTCCAATGGGATGGACAACATTATCAGTTCCAAGCCATTACAGTAGGCTCCTCAGATATCATCAGTTCCCATCGAATGAAAAAGCTCATTCGGGTATTATTTCCCAACTCCATTCCATTCAAGCAATTGAGACACCTCCAATATATCCTCTCCAAACACCAAGATGTTTTTTCCACTCCCCATGGACTTCCCCTTCACGTGGTGTTCATGATCATTTCATTCCTCTTGTCCTGGGCAGTCTTCCTCCCAATGTTCTCCCTTATCATCATGTATTTTCCCTAAAGAATGAAATTGAGAAAATTGTTCAAGAATTGCTTGACACGGGTGTTATCTGTCCTAGTACCAACCCCTATTATTCTCATGTGGTCATGATATGCAAGAAATAAGGCACTTGGCGGATGTATCCAGACTTTCGATCCCTCACAAACTCACCATCAAAGACAAATTTCTCATTCTTGTCATTGATGATATATTGAATGAATTGAGTGGTGCTTACTACTTTATTAAACTTGATATCCGTTATGGCTACCACTAGATACGTATGAAAGAGGAAGACATTCCCAAGATTGCATTTTGAACTCATGAGGGTCACTATGAGTTCTTGGTAATGCCCTTTGGCCTGTGTAATGCTCCCTCCAATTTCCATTCTTATGAATCATGTCGTTCATCCTTTTCTCCATCATTTTGTCTTAGTTTTCTTTGATGATATTCTCATCTATAGTAAAACTTGGCCAACACATCTCTCCCATGTGGATCAAGTTCTCCATCTTCTCTCTCAGCACCAACTCTTCCTCAAATAATCTAAACGTGCCTTTGGAGCCTCGGAAGTGGAATACCTGGGTCATATTGTTAGCAAGGATGGTGTACGGGTGGATCCTAAGAAAAGTGAAGCTGTGTAGGATTGGCCTCACCCTAAGAATATTAAGAGCTTGTGTGGTTTTTTGGGTTTAACGAGATATTATCACAAGTTTGTTTAGAGTTATGGAAAAATTGCAGCACCTCTCACTTCTCTCCTTAAAAAGAATGATTTCACTTCGACTCTAACAGTTGATCAATACTTTCACGCCTTGATAGAGGCCATGTGCATGAATCCTGCCCTAGCACTTCCCGACTTCACAAAGACTTTTGTCCTAGAATGTGAGGCCTCGGGAAAAGGAATTGGGGCAGTCCTCATACAAGATGAGGCCTTTGGCCTTCACTAGAAAACAACTTTTGAAGAGACATTAGGGCCAGTCAATCTATGAAAATGAAATGTTGGCTATAATCACTGCATGTCGTGGATCTTTGTCGTCCTTATCTATTAGAGAAACACTTCCAAATTAAAACTAATCACCAAGGCCTCAAGTATTTTTTGGAACAACGAATTTCATCCCTGGAGCAACAAAAATGGGTGACCAAGATATTTTGATATGATTATGATATTATTTACAAGAAGGGAAAAGAAATTGTTGATGCTCTTTCTAGGGAGTATGAAGAAGAAGGGCCCCTCTTTTCCCTTTCTTTCAATGTATCAGATTGGCTCCAAGTTGTTTGACAGGAATGACTACAAGACCCCAAACTTTCTCACATGATCTAACAATTGCAACACCATTTTCCAGCTTCTCTGTGGTACTCTTGGCACAATGAAGAGCTTCTCTACAAAGGTCATTTGCATTTACAGAAAATAATCAAAACTTGAATTACCTAACCGCCTATGGTTCCACTTGCTATTTGGAGGGATATTTATATGGATTTCATTGTTGGATTACTTAAATCGAATAATAAGTCATTCATCGTGGTAGTATTTGATCATCTTTCCAAATATGCTCATTTTTGTGCTCTTCAACACCCATTCACTGCATCCACATTGACTCAAATTTTCATGGATAATATCTTCAAACTTCATGGAATGTCTCATTCTATTGTCTCTAATAGAAATACAACTTTCACCGACAATTTTTGGCAAGAATTGTTCAGGCTCCAAGGAACCCAATTGCATCTCAACACCGCCTATCATCCCCATAATGATGGTCAAACTAAGTTGTCAACAAATGTTTGGAAACGTACTTGTGGTTTTTTGCATCCGAAAAACATAATCAATGTGCTCAGTGGTTACATCTAATTGAATGGTGGTACAACACATCTTACCATAAAACTACTCACATGACACCTTTTGAAGCATTTTATGGCCAAAAGCCATCATCAGTTCTCTCATACATGTCAGGTGGCTCAAATGTTTAGGTGTGTTGGTTCTTACTTACTATATCATGTATGAGTTTGTATTGAGTGACCCAGGGTTCATGTCTGTTTGGGTTTCCAACAAATCCTCTAAAACTATCAGCCCTCCTGGTAAACCAGAAGGCAACGCAACGCACAAGGTGCACTGTGTTGTCTCACCTGAGATAGTCTTAATGGGTGGCCACAAGACTCATGTGTTTGCAACCTAGTATTGAGTGGGAGATCTAAGAATTGTATGCCGAAAGTTCTATAATAACTTATTAACGCAATATATTGTCATTATGATTATGCAAGAAATATACTAACTCATTCACTTAGCATATCAATATCTATTGAAAGACAATGACAAAATACATGCATTCAATCACATAACACAAGTTTACCATGGTTCACCCCTCGAGTTACGTCCACAAAGATCTGTCTCTTCACTCTTTTATTATAGTAGTTCTTAAATCTCAGCGTTGTGCGCTTTACAACTCATTTCAGTTGGGTTGAGATCTATTATGAGACAAACTAGATCAAACTAGTGTCCTCAACCTGGAATTTAACCCTCAAGATCTACCCTCCTCAGTCCTCTCTGGCTCAATAACTTACAACAGGAGGTCATACAACAAAATATTACGTAACATCCTCTTCCTCACGTCCGACTCTTCACATTCCTTTCTCTCTATCAATAAACTACTAATCACTAGCTCTCCTTCTATGAGACCTAAGTATCTATATTTATATGTGACCGACTCTTCAACCATTACAATATATTGAAAAAACCCTAACCTTACCGTCGTTAAGTCTTCCATGCATGTGCACGTGCTGCTCTTCCTTCCAGCTATCACTTTCCTTGTGCATGCTTTCTTTCCCAAAATCGTCTTTCTTTCTGCTTTTCCCTGCTTCCAACAGGCCCCCAACACTGACATGTGGCTCGTCCCGAGCCACCTAACCTTTGTGCACTTCGTTGATCTCCGTGGTGATCACCTAGAACTTCTCCTTGAGCTCTGTTGCTTGTGTTTGAGCCTGCACGGTCTTTTCCTCGAGTGCATATACTGTCTGGACTGCGATCTCATCACTAATCAACCTTGCGCACTCTGCCTGGGTTTGTGCCATGTATGTCTTGGCTTCCTCTGCCTATGCAATGACTTCTGCCACTTGCTCTTGAAGCGGTTCCATTTGAGCCTGATGCTCCTTTTTCTGTGTTTGCACAGTGGTGAGTTCTGCCTGCATTTTCTTCATATCCAGCGCTCCATGATGGGCATTGTCTTCTGCCTCTGCTTGAGGTCCTGGATAGATGTGTTTATCCTTTCTTGTTCCTTGTCCCACTGTTGGACTTGTTGATCTTCGTCTAGTTTTGTCCATAGATGTGTCTCTCTCTCGAACAAGTCGGATGCTACGCTGACCTGTTTCTTGATCCCCTGTAGCTTCTTTGTTTCCTCATGCTTCCTTTGCTCCCTCATTACTGGTGGAGTGGTGGGTGTGAGCTGCTCGCGGAGATTCTCGATCTCCTTATGGTATTGATCGATTGTCTTTGCAATCTGATCAATCTTCTCTAATTTTGTGATTACGTCCCTTTGCATGGTCTTTGGAATATTCTCATAAGTTTCAACCACTTTTTGTTCCAATCTGTTCACGTGCTCCCTCTCTTTTTGGGTCTCGAGCTTATCCTGCTCATATATTAATTCCAGTGTGTCCCGCTTCTCCTTTTCCTGCTGTAATTCGTCTAAGTCTGTGCATGCCCGAGACTGAACTACTTGGGTAACGCTAACCTGCAATTTGTGTAGAGGTTTGGATGGTATCTGTGACAATACCAATTGGATTTGAGCTAAGTCTTTTAGGGGTGCTTGCCCCATGATCTCGTCCATGCACAACATGTTGGGTGTAGTGTAGAATTTCACGCTCGGTTGCGGTATTGTGTGGACCGTATCTTGCTCACCTTCTTTCGGTCCTTCTCCTGTCTGTGATGTTGATGGCCCTATTCCTATGCTTTTGCTTGCTTCCTGCGCTTCTTCGATCTGCTTGAGGAATTGTCGCATGTTTGCCAACTCCTCTTGAATTTTGTCCCTATGGTGCACAACATTTTCAAAATATTCAGATGTACGATCTTGAACCATTTGGGCAATCATTTATGCATCATCCTCCGTGATCGTATATTCTGGAGGTGTTCTTCGTGCCTTCATCTTCTTGCGCGTGCCTCTTGTCTGAGTAGTTGGTCTGTTAGTCAGGCCTAGCTCTTGTGAATTGGGACTTGGTGTAGTCCCCTGCGTTGCCTCGACCTATTTCTTCTGTTCTTGGGCCGACTGTGTATTATTATTCTTCCCCTTATGGGTCCCCATCTTAGTTGTCCCTTCATTTGTCTGCTTTGCTTTGGTCTAGCCCATCCTTCATTTCTTAGGCACTGGGACTTTCTAAGGCTGTGTTTCTTCCTTCCCTGTCTCCTCTTCTGCTGTCCCTATAGGTATGTCTTGGGTAAGGGCTGGGATCTTCCATTCGTCCTCCCAATCTTTGATAACCATCTCGATGTTGCTCTCCTTGATGCAGTAGCGCAATTGTAGCCACAATTTACTAGGGTCCTTTTGCGCCTGTATCCACATTGCATGTCAACTGGCCTTGAAGTTAGCAATGTCCCGATAACGCACGATAGCCTGTGGCGTTATTCTCCATAGATTGGCGATGGTATCCCGTAGGTCACGAAGGTATCCTTCGAATATAGATGCGTTCATCTTCCTATGCTTGGCGTCTGGCGCGACGCCCAATGATAAGTATCTCGCTCCATGATTCAACTTGGGTCGGGTGGCGAAAAATGTGTAATTCGGTTCCTTCCATCCCATGATGGCTATTAGCAGGAGTAACCATGAATAATGAAATTTTGTTCCCAGGTCCTATGCATCCTTGCAGTCATCCAAAAATAGATTCAAAAGATAAGGGTCCCAACTGACTATGGTGCCCTCTGCACACTAAGATGCAACTACAACAACCCCAGCCGAGACTTCCTCCATGCGACATTTTCTTAGCAGCTTGCAGGCCATGATTTTTGCGCCAATTTGTGTCGCGGGATCATTTATCCTTTTGATGATGATTTCTCACGTTCCCCTGTCAGTGCCAAATTTCTTCTTCATCTCTTCCGCGAGTGCTTTCTCCTTTGTTTTGTCGTCGAGAAATTACGTGGGATCCATGCCCCAGGATGGCAGCCCTCTAATGTGCGTAATGAGCTCAACGTATATCAAAATGAGCTTGTCCAACCATATATCCCCACCATGTGTGACCACCATCAATTTTTTGATGCAACTATTTGCATACTGCCCTCTGCCAAAGTGTGGTAGATCTAGCAGACCTAAAATTCCTGTTTTTTCCAATCCTATTTCCCATTGGAGTGGTTGATTAATCGGTTCCCCAAATGTATCCAGACCCACTATTTGTAGGTATACTCTTTTTGCGAACTCTGGGAACTTGTCCATGTCAGTTACATCGTGGTCTGAGTATTTTAACTTCTCGACATGACCCAACAAGTCTGATTTCACCCGTACCCCCTCTGATATACGCGGAAAAACAATGGCTGTGACGGGTTGCTTGCATGGTGACCTAGGTACCTGCTTCTTATCCTTCTTCGGTGGTGGATGACTCGAGGTTCCAGCCTCTAGTGGTTGTACATCGGCAAACCATTCTGGCCATCTCTTGACATCTTCCACCGTTCCTTCCTGTGGGTGGTCTGACACGGTTGTTTGATATTCGTCTGGCTCAACTGTTGTTTCCATATTTATATCCATCCCATTGACTCTTGGAGCTCCTTCAGAGTTCTTTGGTTGCACCTCCTTCAGGGTTCCTATGCCCTAGATCTATTGCTCATGTGCCTCTGCTAACATATCCACATTCATGCCCTCATGTGCAGGTTTCTGTGTTTCTTCTACTACGGTTGTGGGGTTTATCGATGTCGTATCTGGTGAGGGGATTTTGTCGACATTAACAATCTCTAGCGGCTGCTATTTGCTTTCCTACGATTTTACCTGTGCTCTGGTTCTAACTCTGGAGTGTCATGCAGTCTGGGTCGACTCTTCTTGTTTTTGTGGTGCCATAGTGGTGAATGTCGGTCGCTCGCCGAGTTGAATGGTCTCTGAATGCTCTCTAAGATTCGCTCTGTGCTCTGTATGCTCTCTCTTTCTATTTCTTTTCCAGTCTCACAATAACCTATTTGTTCCTGCGTCCATGCTTTGTATGGGCATCATATGAAACTTGTCGAAAACACTACCTTTATTATGGATTCAGTGAACCTTCGGTTCCTTCGTACTTGCCATTACTCTCCCTCGTCGTTTCTAGCTGACGTGATTAATGTGGCATCCCGTCGGTCCTTTCCGGCATTCACTTCTGCATAGCTTCATCATTTCGTACTGCTTTTGTTGTCTTTCCTTTTTCCACTTGTGTCCATTTTGAATTGGTCGTTGGCCTTGTCCTCGCCGAGTTTGTATTCCTACGTGTGTGTGCTCCTTCTACTTTCGGCACACTGTACCTTTGT
>ML798113.1:81596-99032 GCA_009831015.1 Picea engelmannii
ATACATATACATATACATATACATATACATATATAGTATTTTTTGTATTTATTTCCATATCTTATTATACGATTTTTTGCAATTGCTATGCCTCTATAACAAACTCTCTATGTTGGTAGATGCATAAGTTTATATCTCCACCATTGATCCAGCAATAGAGGAAGCTTGTTCATTCAGTTTACTGCATACACATGTATGTGTTACATTTGATAAATTCACCATAGTGATTTATTTATTTTCTAGCATCCTCGGATATAATGTTCTTATGTTTCTATAGGTTGTGGTACCATACAATGATGAGCCATATCCACCTAATATGGACAAATCACCACCTTCACAAGTATCACGTGTTCAGTTAAATCTTGTTTAAATCTCATATTTTTTATATTTTTTTTGTTGAATTTTATTTTTTGGTACTAGTAACAATATTATTAATATGTATGCAGGTTGCATCATCCATTGCCTAGTCATCTAGGCCACCACAATTTCATTCCCCATCACTACCTACATTCCACCCATCACTTTTCTCCAGCTACAAGGCTAGTCCAGTCCTTGGGCACCCTACCCCAGCTCTTGGGATACCCCTTTATAGACGAAGGGTCTTACCATCCCTTGTACAACCCATAAGGGTTTATCATCTCTCACCCCCACCATATTTCTTATTCTATCCATCCACACTGGTTTCACCTGTAGGACACCCACCTCCACCACCTTTTCCATCGCATTCATCCATATTGGATGCACCCATACGCCATCGACCCGCACCCCCATTTTAATTTATGCCATCCATTGAGGCTACTACAATAGATGTTTCCTTGGAGAAGTTTGTATAGCTGAGTGTTGCATCTACCAACAACTCTCCACCATCTCTTGAGTTATTCAAGGTAAGATAATTTGTTGATGATCATATTTTATGTATCATGAATGAAATTGATTTTATGCAATATGTTTAAATTTCATGATTTGATCCTTATAACCGACACAGGGTGGCATCACTGAGAGATTAGCATCGTGGAGGAGGGTAACACCCTTGCAATTTCCAGTATCATTTGTGGTGAGTTGTCTTAGGTTTAATTACGGAGTATCATTTTGTAAGTATTTTAATTCATTGTGGAAAAAAAAAACTTATAAGAATGTTGTTTCTTTGTCTAGTTTCCAGAGTGACAAACCATGCCCAGATGTAAAACCACTTGAGGTTATTATTAGAATAAGAGAAGAAAGATAGATTTCCAAGATTATCCTAATAGTTGTAAAGGTGGTAGTGGTCAAGGAGTGATCGATGACTACCATGTTGTATTTAGGACCAATATGACAGTTTTCCGTGTTAGGGCACTTGTCATCATTTTGTGTATTGGGCACAACGTGCCATTTTGTAAAAAATGTACAATTTAGACGATGAACACACACACACACATTTCATAGGACATTCTTTTTATGAATTTCATTGTTTTTTTATTTGATGTTGATGAATGTATATTCCTTAACTAGATTTGGGTAAACATGTGGCACTATTTTTGTTAGTTACATTCATGTGGAATATATGGCATACAAACCATTGATATTATCAATTTTTCTTTCTCTTTTATTATATCACTCAAACCGCTCTAATCAATAACTTGTAAAATTCAAGGTTAAATATATCAAACTTAGGCATATGCATGTGCCCAAATTATTAAAATCACATGATACAAATGAAACACAGATACAACTGAGACTTATCCTAAGGGTTATTGGAGACTTGATGAACTTGTAAAGATTTCAAAGAAAATTTTAAGGGATAAATTTTACCATTTGGCTATATTTCCACTTAATGTATTAAATAAAAAACACTATTCACCAATTTCCATTTTCTCCAAAAGTTTTAATGCCAAAAAACGATTACAGCCATAACACACTAATGGAAACCTATATGGACTAATTTTCATCTTAATATGGTAATAATAATGTTGAAAAGTACATACAAACAACTTTATTATAAATTATATAAGAAAATGATCTATTTTTTCCTTTTGCAATTTTCCTCTTAATCGTGTCATATTTTAAACCACACTACATTGAGTCTTGTGACACCTAATTTACCTTGTCTTTTTTTTCCTTGCCTTGCCTTGTCTTGCTTTTTCTTGCCTTAACATTCCTTGCCATGTATAGAATTGCCTTTCCTTGCCTTGTCTTTCCATTCCTTGTCTTGGGCCTTGCCTTGTCTTTCCTTTCCATGACTTTCCTTTCCTTGCCTTATATTGCTTTAACTTGACTTTTCATGTCTATCCTTTCCTTTCATTTCCTTGACATGCCATGCTTTGCCTTGTATTTTCATGCCTTGTCTTTCCATGCCGTGTGTTTCCTTTCCATGTCTTTCCTTATCTTACCTTTCCCTGCCTTCTCTTTCCTTTCCATGTCTTGCCTTGCCTTGTCTTTCCCTGCCTTGTCTTGTATTGCCTTGCCTTTATTTTCCTTGTATTTCCATTCCTTGTCTTTCCTTTCCTTTATTTTTCTTTCCTTGCCTTGTCTTTCCTTTCCTTGTCTTGCCTTGCCTTTATTTTCCTTATATTTCCTTTCCTTTATTTTCTTTTCCTTGCCTTGTCTTGCCTTGCCTTTTCTCGCCATGTCTTTCCTTTCCTTGGCATGCCTTGTCACTTCTTTCCTTGCCTTGTCTTTTCTTGCCTTGCCTTTCCTTCCATGTCTTTCCATGCCTTTCCTTTCCATGTCTTGCCTTTTCATGCCTTGTGATGCCTTGACTTACCTTGCCTTGCCTTGTCTTGCCATGCCTTGTGTTTCCTTGTATTTTCATGCCTTTCCATTCCTTGTATTGTTCCTTACCATGTATTTATTTTCCATGTATTTCCTTGCCTTTCCTTACCATGCATTTCCTTACCTTTCCTTGCCATGTCTATCCTTGTCTTTCCTTACCTTTCATTTCCTTTCCTTTCCTTGACTTTCCATGACATGCATTTCCTTGTCATTTCTTGCCATACCTTGCATTTCCTTGCCTTTCCTTTCCATACCTAAACCTATACCTTGCCTTGCTATTCCTTGCCTTTCCTTTCTTTTCCATGTCTATCCTTGCCTTTCCTTGCCATGTCTAGCCTTGCCTTTCCCTACCTTGCATTTCCTTGCCTTGACTTTACATGTCTTGTCTTTCCTTTCCATGCCTTGCATTGACTTTCCATACCTAGACCTAAACCTTTCCTTGACATTCCTTTCCTTTCCATGTCTAGCCTTGTTTTTCTTACATTTCATTCCCTTGACTTTCATTGCCATTCTCTTTCTTTTCCATGTCTTTCCTTTCCTTGCCTTTTCTTGCCTTGCCTTGCCTTGTCTTGCCATGCGTAGCCTTTCCTTACCATGACTTTCCATGCCATTCCTTTCCTTGTCTTGTCATGACTTTAATTTCCTTGCCTTACCTTTACATACCTAGACCTAGACCTAGACCTAGACCTTGCCTTTCCATGCCTTGCCTTGCCATGCCTTTCATTTGTTGGAAATACTAAGAGGGGGGTGAATTAGTATTTAGAGAAATTAGTATTTTTGAACTTGTACTTCAATCAATTCATCTATTCAATTTATATCCAATCAACAATGAATACTATCCAATGAACAATGAAGAATAGTATAAGAGATACACCAATACACCATGCACAATATATAAGAAGTAATCATGTATTATTGTTCAAAGGAAGTAATGACTTCCAAAGGTAGCTACAACTTCCAAATATAAAGGGAGCGATAAAACTCCAAAAGGAAGATACAATCCTCCAATATCAAGAGAGGGTTGACCTCTCCATCCTTGCCCCTTCCTTTCACCCAAGAATATATGAGAGATAATAAAACTTCACATTAAATTATCACCATCAACCAACCATCACATAGAACCTGATAATGTTTCCTGAGACGTATTCAACTTCTACAATTCTTCACTTCTTGGAATACTCTGATCCTGTAGATAATGTTACTCAATGTATTCTCTGAAACTCCTCCAAGTTTCACTCCTTTAATCCTCCCAGAAAAGGAGTTATAGATAAAATGGCAGACCTTATTCAATTCTAGTTTATTCAGGAGATCGAACTTGTACAGAATGCCCCACACTAAATATTTAACATCATATTCTGAAATTCGTACAAAAGAAAATAAATCCCATACTTTTTCCAATGCAATTGGTCCCACTTCATTTGTATTCTCTATGAAGACTTTATGACTGTTTTACCCGGAACACTCGTTTATGACTAGCTTCAAAACTAGTCAAAAACCCTATCTTCCATAGAGTGTATCTCCAAAATTTTAGCGAATAAAGAGCTGAAATTTTTACCACATATTCCTAAATATGTCTTCTCAATATAATCTAAATTTAACCATCTGAATTGTTATAGAAATAAAGTTATAGAGAAAATGGTAAGATGTCCTATAAATAACATACCTTAGAAAACATCACCAAAAGACTTCATCCTCCCTTCAAATTCGACCTTCTTTACTTCAGATTTCCTTAGAAATTTGACTTATATCCCCTTGTTCATTAATAAACTTGTGTGTGTTGAAAAATGAATGTATAATGAGATGTATTTATACCCTTTATGTCACTTCCTTTTAACATTAGGGCCGACATGTAGTTTGTGCTTCAATTCACATTGTCATATTCAAAAATGCATTTCTCCTCAATCGTGAGGATCCACGTGACATGCCACATACCACCGGAAGCAAAATGAATTATATATGCATGTGTAATTTCCTTCATGTCTATCTACCTCGATCAACTGTGGGGTCCAAAATCCAATGGCTAGGGTTGAAATCAATTACAACAACCAATCTGGCAACACTCATGCTCCCCTTGTCATCATGATCCCAATTTATCTCCCCCTTTAAAATACCTCATGAGACTATCTCAATTGGGAATATTTCCACCTTGACTTGTGAGGGTGTTTAATATATTTATAAATTTGGGTTTGAAATTTGAAATTGTTCCATGGTTCTAAAACGGGGATATAATCCTCAAGAAATTCAATCCTCTTAGATGCCACACCTGAAGAATAGGTAAATTTAATTGTAACATACTCATATTGCCTCTATGTAATCATGATATGTAATGATCCAAGGTATGCAAGACCTATAGGAAAATTCCTATGGAACAATGTCAGATTACCACATTCAGGGCATCTTCTTCCACTTTTCCAGATAGGATCATTATGTTATTTTTTTATCTATCTCGATGCTTTTAGAGTGGAAAAAATTGGAGGAATCAACTTGCAAGGTCATTTTAGTGGCAGGTCCCAGTTTGGAAAATTGGGGTATGTAACCTTCAAGAGCCATTTTGAGGCATTAAACAATATTTTTTGGGCTACGATGTCCAAAAATTGTGCACACCCATTTGGTAGTACTCTATGCTCCAAGACCTTTCCAACAATGTAGACCATGCATCAATCAAAATTCATATGCAAATGTTATGCCTCGCAAGTTGACCTATCATGTTGACCATGTTGAAATATTGTAACTACAAAGAGTATTCTATTTATTATTGAGTTATTATTTATTATATCAATCCCCTTTTGTGGATTGATCATGTCAGGCATTGTAATTGACCAAATCCCCTTTTTTGGATTGGTCAAACCCTAAATATATTATGAAAATTGAGAAGTCAACCCCTAGGCTAATTAGAGTGGTTTTAACCACTAAGAAGACAAATCGGCCTTGCCCAGTGAAGAGACACCTTTGTAGCACCTGCCAGTTTGTATAAATAAATGAAGAAAGCACCTCATTTGACCACTCACTCATTCGCTCACTTAGTGCACAAGTCTGGCAATTGCAGTTGGAAGAATAAGGAAGAGAGAGGTGCATTGCTCAGTAGAGGATATTCTCTAGTGTTTAGTTTATTGTCTTGGCATTGTATTGACTATCTATATTAATGAAGTTTTTGTTGGGTTTTCTCTCCCATGAGGGTTTCCCAGGATAAATGTTGTGTATCTTGTGATTGTGTTTCTCTTAGTGATCCTATCTATGTTATGGTTATCTAGTAAATTGAAAAGAAAACCTAATAATGGCATAAACCTTAACATATTTTCAAAGCTAAGCTGAAGAGAGAATTTTTCACTGGATAAAGAAAAACGTCATTGTTGTCGTACAACTTAATTTTTGATGCCCTAACCACATTGTATGAAGGAAATAACATCAATCGAAAGATGAATCTAAGAACTCAACTCAAAAGTACAAGGATGCAGAAAGGAGAACAAATTCAGGAATACTTCTCTAGAATATCACAATTCAAATAACATCTAGAAGCAATTGGTGATACTCTAGATGAATATGAACTTATAATGAAAACCCTTAATGGTATCACAAGACCTTGGGATGCATTCATCCAAACTATTTGTGCCAGAAAGGAGAAATTAAACTTTGGCAGTCTTTGGGAAGAATGTGTTCAAGAAGAAGTAATAATAGCTAATCGAGAAGCATTACTATCAAAATATGAAGATAAATCCCTAGCTACTCATACTAAAGGAGGAAGAATGAGGTCTTACTTCCATAAAGAAACTCATAAGGAATCTCACCCCCAAAACAAATTCATACATAAAGAATCTCATCCTCCAAGGAGATTCCAGAAGTTTCAGAAAGGTCAAAGAAGAGAAAAATATTTCTCATCCTACCAATGTTACCATTGTGACAAGATGGGATATATTGATAAGAATTGTCCATCCAGACGAGAAGAATACAAGAAGAGAAACAAGAGGCACCATGCCCATATAGTTGAAGATGAAGAGCCACCCACAAAGATGATAAAAGAACATATTGAAGACTATGTCTTAATCTCCGCCCTCTCATGATCAATGTCACCTGGTGAGGACACTTGGCTCATAGACAATGGTGCTTCCCAGCACATGATAGGTCAAAGAGACATTCTCTATTTCATTATAGAAAATAAGTTTCCCCAGAAAGTTACACTTGGAGATGATTATCAATACCCTATCAAAGGAGTAGCAGAATCAAATTACAAACTTTATTCAGGGACCCTAATGAAGATGAAGGATGTACTATATGTACAAGGTTTGACAAAGAACTTACTTTCTATTTCAGCTTTATAGAAGAAAGGATTCAGAGTTGCCTTCATAGATGGAGAAGTTCTTATGTGGTCCAAAGGAAAAACCATGGAAGAAACAATTTTTATTAAAGAAGAAGGTGGCTTGTATAAGCTGAAGGGTCACTCAGAAGCAACCCTGACCCATTCCATTGAAAATCCATGTGAACTTTGGCATAGAAGACTAGCTCACATAAACTACAAATCATTACCATATGTATGCAAGGCTGTCACAAGTCTACTAGAATTCAAGGTTGACCATGAAGGTGTGTACAACGAATGTGCACAAGGGAAAAACATCAAGAACCCTTTCCCGAAGAGAGACAATAAAGTAGGAGTCTTAGATCTCATTCACTCAGATGTATGTGGCCCAATGCCATTAGCCTCCATCAGTGGGTATGTATACTATGTGTCTTTTGTTGATGACTATTCTCGCAAAACCTGGGTTTACTTTTTGAAATAAAAAGATGAAGTGTTCAATAAATTCAAGGAATTCAAAGCCTTGATAGAGAATCTCTCTGAAAGAAAGATCAAGATACTCAAGTCGGATAATGGAGGAGAATACACCTCAAAAGATTTTGCAAACTTTTGCAAAGATGCTAGGATCAAGAGGGAGCTCACCACTCCCTACAATCCTCAACAAAATGGTGTAGCAGAAAAAAAGAACAAAACTATAATGGAAACAGTGAAGACCATGATCCATGATCAAGATCTTCCAATGCACTTATGGGAAGAAGCAACAAGAACAACTGTGTATGTACAAACCATATTGTCCCATAGTGCACTTGGGTTCAAGATCCTTGAAGATATGTTCTCCATAAAGAATACAGAAGTAATACATCTCAAAATATTTGGCTATCCAGTATTTGTACACATTCAAAAGAGAAGAGAACCAAGATGGACCATTCAGGAAAGAAGGGAATATTTGTTCTATACTGTGAGGTCTCCAAGGCCTTCAGAGTTTATATACTAGGTTATCATAATATTGAGATCAATAGGGATGTAACCTTTGATGAACATGCAACACTCAAGAAATCAAGAAGATGCCAGCTTGAAGAAGTATATGAATAAGAACATGTGGCTCCCAGAGTTGCACAACTAGTGAGGGAAGTCATAACTTCCTCTGATGAGGAAATTCTAGAAGATCATGACATAATAGAATCCCAAGAACCTCCCCATATTACAATCTCCCACAAGAGAAATCCATCCTGGGTAAGGGAACGTATTCAAGATGGAGAGAAGTATGGTTTCTCCAAAGGAACCATGAGACAATTCAAGAAACCCAAGCCATTCTCTGGTTATATGGATTTGATGTGTGATCTCTTAGAGAAGGAGCCTACTTTCTTTGAAGAATCTATTCATAAGAACGAATGGGAAGATGCCATGACAGAACAATACCAATCCATTATAAAGAATGATGTATGGGAAATAGTTCCCAGACCAAAGAGCAAGGATGTGGTATCTTCCAAATGGATTTTAAAAATAAAACATGCTGCTGATGGAAGTATTGAGAAATATAAAGCAAGGTTTTTTGCTCATGGCTTTTCTCAAAAGGAAGGCATTGAATATGAAGATACATTTTCTCCTATATCCAGATACACTTCAATCAAAACCATCATAGCTCTTGCAGCTAACATGAAGTGGAAGTTACACCAGATGGACGTGAAAACAACTTTCTTGAATGGTGTCATTGAAGAAGAAGTGTATATAGAAAAACCTCAAGGGTTTGAAGTTGAATACAGGAAGACTCATGTCTGTAAGTTGAATAAGGCTCTTTATGGATTGAAGCAATCTCCTAGAGCTTGGTATGGAAGGATTGATAGTTTCCTGACGAGCTTGGGCTTTACCAAGAGTAAAGATGATTATAACCTTTACTTCAAGGTTATGAATGATGAGCCTGTTATATTGCTAATGTATGTGGATGACTTATTCTTAACTGGAGAAGAAAATCTCATCACTAATTGTAAGAAGAATCTCATGTTGGAAGGTTTACAGTTGGGAGTGAGCTTGTCATTGATGGCAAGAACAGCGATGGCAAAGATCAGCATGATCAATAGTGCAGTGATAATGGAAGAGAAGGAGCAACAGTGAATGTTGGATATTATTTAGAATCTCCGATGACCGTCAGATATGAATTCAGAGAGGAGTAGCACGCAGGAGACGAGAATAGATCTCGGGCGTTAGATCTAAGCGTGGGTTCCGACCATTGTTGGATCAAGGAGAACCTGTACGTTCATTAAAGAGCAAGGAGAAGCAGGTATACAAAATCCTGAAAGAAGGAGGATCGTCCATCTTCGGGCAGGACACGCGGACACAGATCAACATTTCGTTTATTGGAAATTCAAAGGTATGAAATGCTCCAGCCTCTCACCCCTCGAACTCGCAATATGCGAAATCGCGAAATAATCTCAACCGTTAGATCGAGGCCAAATATGGACCGTTGATCAGGCACAACGAAGGCTCGTGGAGTTGCGAAGTCTCGTTAAAATATTGATCGTTGATCCAAGGGGGACGCGTGGTGAAAGATCAGAGCACCACAAAGACTCCATTTCGGAGTTTCGCGGGTTGGGAAATTCAAAGGAAAGAGGTTCAAACTCGCGTTATGCGAGATCATGAAAAGATCTTGACCATCAGATCACCAAGGATTGTGGACCGTTGATCAAGCATGAAGAAGGCCTGTGAAGTGTCAAAATCACTACAAGATCTGAACCATTGGGTCCATAGGACACGTGGCGAAAGATCGTCATGTCGCTGACTGGAAATTCAAAGGAACGGGGTTCCCTAACCTCTCGAATTTGCGATATGCAAAATCGTGAAACAATATTAGCCGTCAGATCGAGGTTTGATCTTGACCGTAGATCCGACTCCATCTCGGAGTCTCAGCTATCACGACTTGGAGTGACGAGAACCTCCATCTAAGGAACAATGAGATGCGAGATCACGAAAAGATTAGGATCATCGGATCACCAAGAATGTGGACCATTGATCTGAGCTCCATCTCGGAGTATCGCCTATCGCGAATTGGAGTGACAAGAACCTCCATCTAAGGAACAATGAGATGTGAGATCGCAAAAAAATCAGGACCGTCGGATCACCAAGAACATGGACCGTTGATCTGAGCTCCATCTCGGAGTCTCGCCTATCGCGACTTGAAGTGATGAGAACCTCCATATAAGGAACAACGAGATGTGAGATCGGGAAAAGATCAGGACCGTCGGATCAACAAGAACGTGGACCGTTGATCTGAGCTCCATCTCAGAGTTTCGCCTATCGCAACTTGGAGTGACAAGAATATCCATCTAAGGAAGAGCAAGATGCAAATTCACGATGAGATCTGGACTGTTGATTCATCGAGCTCGTGGACCGTCAATCAGGGTCGTTGAATATCATAAGCTTGCAGCGCCTTGTAGCGCAGACAGTGGTCACCGCCTATGGTCACGTAGAGGAGGGAGCTAGAGCAGCCGAGCTCCTTTTTGAGTTTCATGAAATAAGTATTCAAGGAGACTCAAGTGAGAAAACGCGAAATGCGAAATCGCGAAATACCTTTTTGATTAGGCCTGTGGTCACAACCAAGGTCACATTATTGAAGGATTAAGGGGAGAGTTATCATGCAACTAATCTCTATTTCAGAGTTCGTGACATGGAGAGTCAAGATGTCTCATCGCAGAATCTCTGAATTGTGAAAGTGTGAAATGGATAAATAATGACAATATCCTTCAAAGTTAATCCAACAGTGCAGGTGAATTTGAGCATAATTGGAGAGCTAATCTTGCTCCTCACAGTGTAACTGCTAGAAACCATTGATGGTTTCTACCAGAGGAGCTGAAGAGTCTCTGGGAATCTTCCAATGGGATGAGGATTGGTCATAGGAGCAATTGACAACTGGAAGAGGGTTGGAGCTTGTCGCTGAAACAGAGAGGGTGAGCTCGACTGTAATAGAAAAGACGAAGAGTCTCAACTGCCAGAGAGAAAAAGGAATCTCAGCATAACACCTAGTGATGATAGACACATGGGTTGAATCACCAGTGGAGCTGAAGAGTCTCCAAGATTCTTCCAGTTAATGAAGACTATTCTTAGAGGGGATTGAAAGATGGATGAGCGTTGAAGTCTGTAACTGAAACAGAAAGGATAAGCTCGACTGTGCTAGAGAAGATGAGGAGTCTCAATTGCCAGAGAGGCTGAGGAATCTCAGCAAAACACCCAGTGATGCTGGACACGTGGTGGGAACCACCAAAGAAGATGAAGAGTTGCGATGATCAGGTAGAGCACTCGAGATGTGGATGAGATCGGTGCGGTGTGAGTAGGCAGAGGCATTGCGCACATTGCATGCACAAGGTGCACAGAATCTATAAGTACACGGTACAGAGAAGAGATGTGGTTGTTGTTGTTGTTGGAGTTGTTGTTGTTGTTGCTGTTGTGAGTGATGGAGGTGTAAAGAAGGAGGTGGACTGCAGTAGCTGAAATTCACAGAAGACAAAAGATGCATTGAAGAGGAATGGCGCACAGAGTACAAAAGATAGAAGAACATAAAGTGCAAGGTATGCAGGCAGGATGACAGTGAGGCAGACAGAGCAGCGAAATCTTGCAGAACAGTGATGAGACTGGTAATTTGTTGTTGAACATTACATCACTGTAATAAGTTTCAGTAATTCATATTGATAATCTAGGGTGGTAGGGAGGTGCTAGGGAGGACTGTTGTCCTCATAGGTTCAAGTGGGTTCTTGAACACAGGGAGTTGTAGCTTCCATATGGTTGCATCCAGAGAAACCAGGGTGGCAGGGTGGTGTAAGGGATAACTCTTGTTCTCTGTTATATAGGTTGGTGCCTGTATGATTGGAAGTTGGTGCTTCCATCCAATTGGTGCTGGAAACACTCAGTGAGTTGGTGCTTCCTTCTAGTTGGTGCTAGAGAAACCATGGAGTTGGTGCTTCCTTCTAGTTGGTGCTAGAGAATCCAGGGAGTTGGTGCTTCCTTCTAGTGGATGCTAGAGAAAACAGAGAGTTGGTGCTCTCAGCAAGTTGCAGCTTGAAAAAACAGAGGTTGTAGCCTCATAATGAGTTGGTTCTTATATGTATGATAATGTAAAGACTGTAGATAATACTTATCATATAAAGAATAAGAGGTTTTTACCTTGTATGGGTTTCCTCGGGAAATATCTGTCTCTGTGTTTCTCATATATGTGACTGATGTTGAATGTGCCATTGTTTATTTCCCTGCATTATTGTGTTTATCATTGAGTGCCTTGTAAAGATTTTAAAAGAAGCATAATTGTTTAAGCACGGTAACAACTGATTCACCTCCCCTCTCAGTTGTCCAACAATTGGTATCAGAGCTGGCTCCTTTTATCTAAGGGTAGATCCTAGAGCTGAAACATGTCAAGCCATGAAGGAAATTCAACCAATAAGGCTCCTCTATTCAATGGAACAAACTTTGCCTTTTGGAAAGTTAGAATGAGAACCTACATAATGTCTTTAGGTGCATATGTCTGGGATGTGGTAGATACTGGTTATTTAAAGCCAGTTGTACTAGCTAATAAGGATGACAAGCTAGAATTTAGCTTCAACGCTAAGGCTATGAATGATATCCTGAGTGGGCTTGCAGAAGCAGAATTCGTAAAAGTTATGCACCTAGGAACTGCCAAAGAAATGTGGGACAAACTCATTAGCAGTTATGAAGGTAATGAGAAGGTAAAGGACGCCAAGCTTCAAACCTACAGAAAACAGTTTGAACAACTGAAGATGAAGGAAGAGGAAACAGTTGGAAAATACTTTCTGAGAGTAGAAGAAATGGTAAATGCAATGAAATCACTTGGTGAAAAAATTGAGGAACCTTCTTTAGTTCGGAAAATCTTGAGATCTCTCCCAGATAGATTCAACCCGAAGGTCTCTTCCATAGAAGAACTTAATGATCTAAAAACCTTGGAGTTTGATCAACTTCTAGGAGCATTGACTGCATATGAAATGAGAATAGTTAAAGATAAACCCATCTCCAGAGAAGCATCATTCAAAGGTGACAAGAATGAGGATTTTGAGCCCGATGAAATTGAAGAAAAATTTGTGAAGAGACTCAAGAAGGGATCAGGAAAATACAAAGGTAAACTGCCTTTCAAATGTTTCAACTGTGGTAGGATAGGTCATTTTGCAAATAAATGTCCCCACAAAAGAAAGGATCAGACATATGATGATGAGGAGAAGCATAAACATAGAAATTTCTTTAAAGAGAATAACTTTAAGAAGAAAAGTCTCTGTGTAAAGAATGATGATGATCCTTCAGATGATGAAGACAATGACTCCCCTATTGAAGATAAATTAAATGACTTCATGCTCATGGCTAAAGAGGATTATGATAATAACAACACAGGAAGTGATGTTAATGAAGAAGAAGCCGTGGTTGACATGGAAGGAGAATTGATCAGTGCACTGGAAGAGATTGACAGACTAAGAATTAAGAACATAAAGCAAAGACAATTGCTGATACAGTTCTAGAAAGATAGTAAAGTACCTGATGAGGACCTTGTCCTATTCAAAGTGGAATTAGAGGAGGCAAAGAAAATCAAAGATATTCTGAAATGACAGTTATCAGAAAAGAAGGCTATATGTGAAGCATTAGAACAAGAAGTAGTGAAAACTAGGAAAGAGATGGAGAAATTTCAAGCTTTGTATAATCTGAATCTGTCAAGTATCAAAGCCTCAGAAGGATTAACCACCATTCTGAATCAGCAAAGGAATCCAAAGCCAAAAACTGGTTTGGGTTATGAAGAGGGATCAAGCAATGGTAAACCAGGAAATGAAGAACCCATCAAGTTTGTCAAAAGTAAAACCAATGACAACGACAAACCTGTAGAAACAAAGGAAGACATTCAGTCGCCCAAGACGAGTAAAGAAAAAGGTGCCAGGACTGAATCTATAGGACAAAGAAACAATGCACTCTCTGCTGAAAGATGTCATCAACATGGAAGAAATCGATTTGCTCAGAAAAGAAAAACCTTTCCCAGGTACAAAGAATTTTTCTATGGTTATTGTTTCTACTGTTCTAATTTTGGTCACAAAGTTGTAAATTTTTCCTTCAGACTTAAACATGAGCAATTAAGATTTCAAACGAATAAATGCTTCCCACAACAAAGAATGATACGGCCAAGCAACAATCCGTCACAGACTGCAAATTGCCAAATTAAGTCTAGGGACATGCAACTAAGGAGGCCAAGAAATAATCAACAGTCAATGAATAGACAACACTGCAACAATGAGTTTGACCTATTGAATAATGAGATTGAATGCTATACCTGTCATAACTTTGGACATAAATCTATTGATTTTCGGTTAAGGAACTATGAACCAGATTCGAAATCCCTTGCTGAAAATGTCAAGTTTTGGAAGAAGAAGGAAAGTGACAAGTGTGGATTAGTGTTGTCCGCTCAAAGAAAAACGAACCCTTGGTATATAGACAGTGGATGCTCCAAACACATGACGAGAGACAAAGGCAAGTTTCTATCTCTAAGTGAAAGCAAATCAGGAAATGTAACCTTTGGAAATGATGCTCCAGGAAAAATAAAGGGCAAAGGGATGGTGAGCTTAAGTAATGGAAAAGGAAAATCCCAAGATGTTCTACTTGTAGATGGGCTGAAACATAATCTGCTCAGTGTAAGTCAAATGTGTGATAAAGGATGTGAAGTGGTGTTCACGTCCGAGGACTGTAAGATAAAATCTGTAACTTTAGGACAAGTGGTGGCCAAAGGCATAAGGACAGAAAATAATGTATATGTGCTGAAAGAAAATGAAGAAGAATGTCATCTAAGCAGACATGATGAAAGCTGGTTATGGCATAGGAGACTTGGACATCTAAACTTTGACCACTTAATCAAACTCAAAAAACTCAAGGCAGTAAAAAATCTTCCGAGGATATCAAAGCCCCAAGATTCAATGTGTAAACCCTGCCAAGTAGGGAAACAAAACATGACACAGTTTAAGTCCAAGAGATTTACTTCAACAAAGAAACCACTCCAACTAGTTCATGTGGATTTATGTGGACCATCAAGACATGAAGGCACAGGGAAAGAAAACTACTTCATGCTGATTATCGATGATTACTCCAGATTTACTTGGGTTGCCTTTTTCAAAGAAAAAGCTGAAGCATTTGAGAATTTTAAAATATTTAAGGCTTTAACAGAGACTCAAACAGGCAAGAGATTAAAGGCAGTAAGATCAGATCGGGGAGGAGAGTTTATGTCAAGAGACTTCAAGGAATTCTGCGATGAGCATGGGATCAAGAGAGAATACACAATCCCAAGAACTCCACAACAAAATGGAGTTGTTGAGAGGCAAAACAGAACAGTGCAGGAAATGGCCAGGTCAATGATGAATGAGAAGACCATTGGCCAAACCTACTAGGTAGAAGCAATACACACAGAAGTCCATGTTCTTAACAAAGCTCACCTCAGACCACAAAGTGACAAGACACCTTATGAACTGTGGTTTGGAAGACCTGCCTCAATCAAACACTTCAAAGTCTTTGGGAGTAAATGCTACATAAATAATAATGATGAGAACCTCGGAACATATGATGACAGGGCTGATGAAGGTATCTTCTTAGGGTATGCTACAAACAGTAAAGGATATAGATGATATAATAAGAGGCTGCATAAAATGGTTGATTGTATTGATGTAAAAATTGATGAAGGAATCCCAGCAAGAGAGGTGTATAGTAATGAGTCTTCTACAGAAGACACAGCTAAAGCTAAAGATGAACAGGTCCAAGAATCAGAAAATGAAGACTCTGAATCAGATGAAAACTCAGACACTCAGACAGACTCAAATCAGCAGTCAACTACAAATTCCTCTTCCAGAATCATTCAAAAGAATCATCCTGCAAGTCATATAATTGGAGAAAAAGACAAAGGTGTACAAACCAGGAGAAAGCTAATCAAAAACACCGAACAATCTCATATAGCCTTCATATCCATGCTAGAACCCAAGAATTTTAATGAAGCCAACAAAGATGACCACTGAGTTAAAGAAATGAATGACGAACTTGATCAGATTGAGAAAAACAATACGTGGGAGATGGTTCAAAGACCTGAAAGTAAAAACGTCATTGGCTCCAAATGGATCTTTAAGAATAAGTTGAATGAGCAAGGACAAGTTATCAGGAACGAAGCAAGGTTAGTCTGTAAAGGATATGCTCAGATAGAAGGACTTGATTTTGATGAAACATTTGCTCCCGTAGCAAGATTAGAAGCTATCAGAATGTTTCTTGCCTATGCTTTTCATAAAAGGTTTAAAGTCTATCAAATGGATGTCAAGTCCGCTTTTCTAAATGGAGATTTAAGCGAAGAAGTCTATATGGAACAACCAGAGGGTTTTGAACTGTCTGATAACCCTGACTTAGTATGCAAGCTGAAGAAATCTTTATATGGGCTAAAACAAGCCCCTTAAGCCTGGTATCACAGACTGGATACGTATCTCAAAGAAAAAGGGTTCAAGAGAGGAACAACTGACAACAATCTGTATATTAAATCAGAGGATAATAATTTTCTCATCGTATTGGTCTATGTAGATGACATCATCTTTGGATGTCATAAGGATCCATTGGTACAATGGTTTGCTTCTGCCATGGAATCAGAATTTGAAATGTCTATGATAGGAGAACTGTCATTTTTTCTTGGTCTGCAAATTAATCAGAGGATTGAAGGGATGTTCATCTCTCAAGAAAAATATCTAAGAGAAATGCTGAAAAGGTTTCAAATGGAAGATTCTAAACCTGTGGGTACAACTATGGTTACTGGATGTAAATTAAGCAAGGATGATGACTCACCTGATGTTGATCAAAGCTCATATAGATCAATGATTGGCAGCCTGTTGTACATCACAACATCTCGCCCAGACATAATGCATGTTGTAGGAATGGTAGGAAGATATCAGGCTACACCTAAACAAAGTCATTTGCAAGCTGTCAAAAGGATATTCAGGTATTTGAAAGAAACAATGACTTATGGTCTGTGGTATCCCAGAAATCAAAATCTTCAGCTAACTGCTTATTCAGATGCAGATTGGGCAAACTGTGTTGATGAGAGAAAAAGCACCAGTGGAGGAGCATTCCTCCTGGGTGACTCCTTAGTAGCCTGGCTTAGTAAAAAGCAAGGTTCCATTTCTTTATTAACCACAGAGGCAGAGTACATTGCTGTTGCTACCTGTTGCACTCAGGTATTATGGATGATTCACACACTTGCAGACTTGAAGATAAAATACATTGCACCGATCCCAATTCATTGTGATAACACTAGTGCCATCAGTGTGTCTAAAAATCCTGTATTCCACTCCAAGACCAAGCATATTCCCATAAAATATCATTTTCTGAGAGAGCAGGTCACCAATCAGATTGTT
>ML798113.1:99082-156874 GCA_009831015.1 Picea engelmannii
CTGAGAGAGCAGGTCACCAATCAGATTGTTCAGGTCCATTACATTCCAACCACAGAACAAATTGCAGACATTTTTACTAAACCTCTACCCAAGACACCATTTGAATATCTCAGACAGAAGCTGGGTGTTATCCCATCTCACATCTAAGAAATTTTATCCTGTCAGGGGGAATCTTGTATTGATTGCATATTTGATACCTCATAAAATTACTGCAACAGCTCAGGGGGAACGTGTTTTCTTTGACATTGATGTCAAAGGGGGAGAAAAGGAGTGGTCTGGATTAGATGCTATAGTTGGAGGTCCAAACATATTAGCGCAGTCGTTCAGGGTTTCCATCAATGCCAAAGGGGAAGATTGATGGAAGGTTTATAGTTGGGAGTGAGCTTGTCATTGATGGAAAGAACAACGATGGCAAAGATCAGCATGATCAACAACGCAGTGATAATGGAAGAGGAGGAGCAACAGTGAACGTTGGATCTTATTCAGAATCCCCGATGATCGTCAGATATGAATTCAGAGAGGAGTAGCACGTAGTAGACGAGAATAGATCCTGGGTGTTAGATCTAAGCGCGGGTTCCAACCATTGTTGGATCAGGGAGAACCTGCACGTTCATTAAAGAGCAAGGAGAAGCAGGTATACAAAATCCCAAAAGAAGGAGGATTGTCCATCTTCAAGTAGGACATGTGGACACAGATCAACATTTTGCTGACTGGAAAGTCAAAGGTATGAAATGCTCCAGCCTCTCACCCCTTGAACTCGTGATATGCGAAATCACGAAATAATCTCAACTGTTAGATCGAGGCCAAATATGGACCATTGATCAGGCATAACGAAGGCTCGTGGAGTTGCGAAGTCTTGTTAAAATATTGATCATTGATTCAAGGGGGACGCGTGGTGAAAGATCAGAGCACCACAAAGACTCCATTTCGGAGTTTCGAAGGTTGGGAAATTCAAAGGAAAGAGGTTCAAACTCGCGATATGCGAGATCACGAAAAGATCTTGACCGTCAGATCACCAAGGATTGTGGACCGTTGATCAAGCATGAAGAAGGCCTATGAAGTGTCGAAATCACGACAAGATCTGAACCATTGGATCCATAGGACACGTGGCGAAAGATCGCCATGTCGCTAACTGGAAAGTCAAAGGAACAGGGTTCCCTAACCTCTCGAATTCATGATATGTGAAATCGTGAAACAATCTTAGCCATCAGATCGAGGTTTGATCTTGACCGTTGATCTGACTCCATCTTGGAGTCTTGGCTATCGTGACTTGGAGTGATGAGAAACTCCATCTAAGGAACAATGAGATGCGAGATCACAAAAAGATCAGGACCGTCGGATCACCAAGAACGTGGACCGTTGATCTAAGCTCCATCTCGGAGTCTCGCCTATCGCGACTTGGAGTGACGAGAACCTCCATCTAAGGAACAGCGAGATGTGAGATCGCAAAAAGATCAGGACCGTCGGATCACCAAGAACGTGGACCGTTGATCTGAGCTCCATCTCGGAGTCTCACCTATCGCGACTTGGAGTGACGAGAACCTCCATCTAAGGAACAACAAGATGCGAGATCGCGAAAATATCAGGACCGTTGGATCACCAAGAATGTGGACCGTTGATCTAAGCTCCATCTTGTAGTTTCACCTATCGCGACTTGGAGTGATGAGAATCTCCATCTAAGGAACAACGAGATGCGAATTCACGATGAGATCTGGACCGTTGATTCATCGAGATCATGGACCGTCGATCAGGGTCGTTGAAGATCATAAGTTCGCAGTGTCTTGTAGCATAGACAGTGGTCACTGCCTGTGGTCACGTAGAGGAGGGAGCTAAAGCAGCCAAGCTCCTTTTCAAGGTTCATGAAATAAGGATTCAAGGAGATTCACATGAGAAAACGCGAAATGCGAAATCACAAAATACCATTTTGATTAGGCCCATGGTCGCAACCAAGGTCACATTATTGAAGGATTAAGGGGAGATTTATCATGCAGCTAAGCTCTATTTTGGAGCTCGTGACATGGAGAGTCAATATGTCTCATCGCAGAATCTCCAAATTGCGAAAGTGCGAAATGGATAAATAATGACAATATCCTTCAGAGTTAATCCAACGGTGCAGGTGAATTTGAGCAAAATCGGAGAGCTAGTCTTGCTCCTCACAGTGTAACTGCTAGAAACCATTGATGGTTTCTGCCAGAGAAGCTGAAGAGTATCTGAGAATCTTCCAATGGGATGAAGATTGGTCATAGGGGTGATTGACAGCTGGAAGAGGGTTGGAGCCTGTAGCTGAAACAAAGATGGTGAGCTCGACTGTAACAGAGAAGACGAAGAGTCTCAACTGCCAGAGAGAAAAAGGAATCTCGGCATAACACCTAGTGATGATAGACACATGGTTTGAATCACTAGTGGAGATGAAGAGTCTCCAGGCTTCTTCTAGTGAATGAAGAATATTCTTAGAGGGGATTGACAGATGGATGAGCATTGAAGTCTGTAACTGAAATAGAAAGGATAAGCTCGACTGTGCCAGAGAAGACGAGGAGTCTCAACTACCAGAGAGGCTGAGGAATCTCAGCAGAACACCCAATGATGCTGGACGCATGGTGGGAACCACCAGAGAAGCTGAAGAGTTGTGATGATCAGGTAGAGCACTCGAGATGTGGATGAGATCGACGTGGTGTGAGTAGGCAGAGGCATTGCGCACATTGCATGCACAAGGTGCACAGAAGCTATAAGTACACGGTACAGAGAAGAGATGTGGTTGTTGCTGCTGTTGGAGTTCCTGTTGTTGTTGTTGTTGTGAGTGATGGAGGTGTAAAGAAGGAGGTGGAGTGCAGCAGCTGAAATGCACAGAAGACAAAAGGTGCATTGAAGAGGAATGGCACATAGAGTACAAAAGATAGAAGAACAGAAAGTGCAAGGTATGCAGGAAGGATGATAGTAAGGCAGACAGAGCAGCGAAATCTTTCAGAACAATGATGAGACTGGTAAGCTGTTGTTGAACATTATATCACTGTAATAAGTTTCAGTAATTCATATTGATAATCTGGGGTGGTAGGGAGGTGCTAGGGAGGACTGTTTTCCTCATAGGTTCAAGTGGGTGCTTGAACACAGGGAGTTGTAGCTTCCATATGGTTGCATCCAGAGAAACCAAGGTGGTAGGGTGGTGCAAGGGAGAACTCTTGTTCTCTGTTATACAGGTTGGTGCTTGTATGATTGGAAGTTGGTGCTTCCATCCAGTTGGTGCTGGAAACACTCAGGGAGTTGGTGCTTCCTTCTAGTTGGTGCTAGAGAAACCAGGGAGTTGGTGCTTCCTTCTAGTTGGTGCTAGAGAATCCAATGAGTTGGTGCTTCCTTCTAGTGGGTGTTAGAGAAAATAGAGAGTTGGTGCTCTCAGCAAGTTGCAGCTTGCAAAAACAGAGGTTGTAGCCTCACAATGAGTTGGTGCTCATATGTATGATAATGTAAAGAATGTAGATAATACTTATCATATAAAGAAGAAGAGGTGTTTACCTTATATGGGTTTCCTCGGGAAATATCTGTCTCTGTGTTTATCATATATGTGACTGATGCTGAATGTGCCATTGTTTATTTCCCTGCATTATTGTGATCATCATTGAGTGTCTTGTAAAGATTTTAAAAGAAGCATAATTGTTTAAGCACGGTAACCACTTATTCACCCCCCCTCTCAATTGTCCAACATCTCACTATGTAATTTGAGATGAAAGACCTTGGCCTAATGCACTATTTCTTAGGTCTTGAGGTTTGGGAGATCCCAGAGAATATCTTCCTTAATCGAGGGAAGTATGTAGTTGAAATAATGAAGAGATTTGATATGTTGGAGTGCAAATCCATGAATACACCCATGGAAACAAAGTTGAAGATCCTGGTTGACACTTAGTCATAATTGATTGATGCTATGTTGTACAGATAGATCATTGGATCGTTGATGTATCTGACAAACACCAGTTTAGATATATGTTTTGCTGTGAACACCTTGAGTCAATTTCTGGTAGAGCCCAGACGTGTTCACCTGGTTGTTGCAAAACATGTGGTGAGGTACCTTAAGGGTACATTAGATTGTGGTCTCAACTATAATGGAGATCATGACTTCATACTAAGTGGTTATACCGATTTAGATTGGGCTGGAAGAGTCTCTGATAGAAGGAGCACTTCAGGATGTTGTTTCAGTCTGGGGTCAACCATGATCTCATGGCAGAGTAGGAAGAAATCAAGCATTTCTCTCATTTAAGAAGAAGCATAATACAGTGTTGCATGTTCTGCCAGTTGTGAATCCATATGGCTTCGAAAGTTGTTGACAGGTCTATTTGATCTAGAGATGGAAGCAACCGTGATCCTATGTGATAACTAGAGTTGCATAAAGATGATAAAGAACCATGTGTTTCATGACAAGTCAAAACACATAAAGATTTGATATTATTACATCCATGATATGGTCCAAAGAGGAGCCATAAAGCTCCAATATGTTAGCACGGATGAACAGGTTGTTGATGTGTTGACCAAGCCTCTATCTCATGTAAAGTTTGAGCACTTTCGAGAAATCTTGGTGTAGTCCGAAAGGACCTCCCTCGAAAGGGGGAGTAGTGTTGTGATGCCAGCCTAGTGCTGAAGATTTCCAACTTCGTGCTAATTTTGTTGTGATGCCAACCTAGTGCTGAAGATTTCCAACGCCGTGCTGATGTTGTTGTGATGCCAGCCTAGTGCTGAAGATTTCCAACTTCATGATGATGTTGTTGAGATTCCAGCCTCATGCTGAATATTTCCATCTTTGTGCTGATGTTTTTGTGATGCCATCCTAGTGCTGAAGATTTCCAGCTTCGTGCTGATGTTGTTGTCATGCCATCCTAGTGCTGAAGATTTCCAGCTTCATGATGATGTTGTTGAGATGCCAGCCTCGTGTTGATGTTGTTGATATTCCAACTTCGTGATGAAGATTTTCATCTTAGTGCTGATGTTGATGATGCTCCAGCCTTCGTGTTGTGATGTTGTTGTTGATGATGATGCTCCAACCTTCATGTTGTGATGCTACTATTTTTGATGATGCTCCATCCTTTGTGTTGTGATGTTGTTGTTGATGATGATGCTCCAGCCTTCGTGCTATGATGCTGCTATTGTTGATGATGCTCCAGCCTTCGTGTTGTGATACTGTTGTTGTTGATGTTGTATTAACCTTGTTCTGTTATTGATGATGATGATGTATTAGTGTTATACTAATCCATGTTGATGCAGATGATGATGCCATTCCAGCTCCTTGTTGTGGATGATGATATTGACGACGAGAAAAACTTTTGATGACTTATAGATATGCCATTCAATGTTCTAGATGTTGTTGATGTTGCTGCCCTCTCTCTCTCCTGATGATTTTGTAGAATACCCTTCTTGTTAAGGGGGAGTGTTGAAATATTTTAACTGCAAAGAGTATTCTATTTATTATTGAGTTATTATTCATTAGATCAATCCCATTTTGTGGATTGGTCAAACCTTAAATATATTATGAAAATTGAGAAGTCGGCCCCTAGGCTAATTAAAGTGGTTTTAACCACTAAGAAGACAAGTCGGCCTTGCCCAGTGAAGAGACACCTTTGCAACACCTGCCAGTTTGTATAAATAAATGAAGCAAGTGCCTCATTTGACCACTCACTCATTCGCTCACTTAGTGCACAAGCCTGGTAGTTGCAGTTGGCAGAATAAGGAAGAGAGAGGCACATTTCTCAGTAGAGGATATTCTCTAGTGTTTGGTTTATTGTCTTGACATTGTATTGGCTATCTATATTAAGGAAGTTTTTGTTGGGTTTTCTCCCCCATGAGGGTTTCCCAGGATAAATGTTATCTATCTTGTGATTGCGTTTCTCTTAGTGATCCTATCTATGTTATGGTTATCTAGTAAATTGAAAAGAAAACCTAATAATAGCTTAAACCTTAACATGTTTTCAGAGCTAAGATGAAGAGAGCATCTTTCACTGGATAAAGAAAAACGTCATTATTGTTGTACAACTTAATTAGGGATTTTTATTGAAGAGGAATTTCATCTTAAAAATCATCTATAAAAGTGCGCCCTAGCCTAAGGAACTATTTGGCACCTTTAGTGCACTTTTTTAGTGGATAGAACTCCCAGAAAGTGAAACCCTAGTTTTCACTAGTACCAGAAAACCAGAAAACTAGGAAACCAGAACCAATACCAGAAGTACCCGTCTAGAATTCTGTTGGTCAAGTTTGAAGGGGAAAATTTTGTATTTTTTGAAATCTAATTGCACCAGGCTACTCGCCTCATCCAAGCACACCTCCTGGTAAGTTCAAAATTAAATTCTAAGCATTTTTCAATTTTTGGTCATTTTCCTAGCTCCACGTAAAGATGTCTGCAAGCACTAAGCTTGTTGACAAGCTAGAAGGTGTGGAAAAATTTCGTGCCTGGAAGTGTAGGATTGCACTCATTCTTGAACATAATGACCTAGCAATATTCATTAAAGAAGATGTACCAGAACATGTCGATGTTGTAGCTAAAGAAAAACACCAAAAGGACACAGTTAGGGCAAAGATAATCAATGCATATTCTATTAAAGATCACTTGATTCCTCAATTGGCTTCAAAGAAGACTCCAAAAGAAATGTTTGATGCCCTAACCATATTGTATGAAGGAAATAACATCAATCGAAAGATGAATCTAAGAACTCAACTCAAAAGTACAAGGATGCAGAAAGGAGAACAAATTCAGGAATACTTCTCTAGAATATCACAATTCAAAGAACATCTAGAAGCAATTGGTGATACTCTAGATGAAGATGAACTTATAATGACAACCCTTAATGGTCTCACAAGACCTTGGGATGCATTCATCCAAACTATTTGTGCCAGAAATGAGAAATTAAACTTTGGTAGTCTTTGGGAAGAATGTGTTCAAGAAGAAGTAATAATAGATAATCAAGAAGCATTACTATCAAAATATGAAGATCAAGCCCTAGCTACCCATACTAAAGGAGGAAGAAAGAGGTCTTACTTCCAGAAATAAACTCATAAGGAATCTCACCCTCAAAACAAATTCATACATAAAGAATCTCACCCTCCAAGGAGATTTCAGAAGTTTCAGAAAGGTCAAAGAAGATAAAAATATTTCTCATCCTACCAATGTTACCATTGTGACAAGATGGTACATATTGATAAGAATTGTCCAGCCAGATGAGAAGAATACAAGAAGAGAAACAAGAGGCACCATGCCCATATAGTTGAAGATGAAGAGCCACCCACAAAGATGATAAAAGAACAGATTGAAGACTATGTCTTAATCTCTGCCCTCTCATGATCAATGTCACCTGGTGAGGACACTTGGCTCATAGACAATGGTGCTTCCCAGCACATGACAGGTCAAAGAGACATTCTCTATTTCATTACAGAAAATAAGTTTCCCCAGAAAGTTACACTTGGAGATGATTATCAATACCCTATCAAAGGAGTAGCAGAATCAAATTACGAACTTTATCCAGGGACCCCAATGAAGATGAAGGATGTACTATATGTACCAGGTTTGACAAAGAACTTACTTTCTATTTCAGCTTTAGAGAAGAAAGGATTCATAGTTGCCTTCATAGATGGAGAAGTTCTTATGTGGTCCAAAGGAAAAATCATGGAAGAAACAATTTTTATTGGAAAAGAAGAAGGTGGCTTGTATAAGATAAAGGGTCACTCAGAAGCAACCTTGACCCATTCCATTGAGAATCCATGTGAACTTTGGCATAGAAGACTATCTCACATAAACTACAAAGAATTACCATATGTAAGCAAAGCAGTCACAAATCTACTAGAATTCAAGGTTGACCATGAAGGTGTGTACAATGGATGTGCACAAGGAAAAAACATCAAGAACCCTTTCCCAAAGAGAGACAATAAAGTAGAAGGAGTCCTCGAGCTCATTCACTCAGATGTATGTGGCCCAATGCCATTAGCCTCCATCAGTGGGTATGTATACTATGTGTCTTTTATTGATGACTATTCTCGCAAAACCTGGGTTTACTTTTTGAAATAAAAAGATGAAGTGTTCAATAAATTTAAGGAATTCAAAGCCTTGATAGAGAATCTCTCTGAAAGAAAGATCAAGATACTCAAGTTAGATAATGGAGGAGAATACACCTCAAAAGAGTTTGCAAACTTTTGCAAATATGCAAGGATCAAGAGGGAGCTCACCACTCCCTACAATCCTCAACAAAATGGTGTAGCAGAAAGAAAGAACAAAACTATAATGGAAGCAGTGAAGACCATGATCCATGATCAAGATCTTCCAATGCACTTATGGGAAGAAGCAACAAGAACAACTGTGTATGTATAAAACATATTGTCCCATAGTGCACTTGGGTTCAAGATCCCTGAAGATATGTTCTCCATAAAGAACCCAGAAGTAATACATCTCAAAATACTTGGCTATCCAGTATTTGTACACATTCAAAAGAGAAGAGAACCAAGATGGACCGTTCAGGAAAGAAGAGAATATTTGTTCGATATTGTGAGGTCTCCAAGGCCTTCATAGTTTATATACCAGGTTACCATCATATTGAGATCAATAGGGATGTAACCTTTGATGAACATGCAACACTCAAGAAATCAAGAAGATGACAGCTTGAAGAAGTATATGAAGAAGAACATGTGGCTCCCAGAGTTGCACAACCAGTGAGGGAAGTCATAACTTCCTCTGATGAGGATATTCTAGAAGATCATGACATAATAGAATCCCAAGAACCTCCCCATATGACAATATCCCACAAGAGAAAGCCAACTTGGGCAAGGGAACGTATTCAAGATGGAGAGAAGTATGGCTTCCCCGAAGGAACCATGAGACAATTCAAGAAACCTAAGCCATTCTCTGGTTATATGGATTTGATGTGTGATCTCTTAGAGAAGGAGACTACTTGCTTTAAAGAATCTATTCAGAAGAATGAATGGGAAGATGCCATGACAGAAGAATACCAATCCATTATAAAGAATGATGTATGGGAAATAGTTCCCAGATCGAAGAGCAAGGATGTGGTATCTTCCAAATGGATTTTCAAAATAAAACATGCTGTTGATGGAAGTATTGAGAAATATAAAGTAAGGTTTGTTGCTCGTGGATTTTCTCAAAAGTAAGGCATTGACTATGAAGAGAGATTTTCTCCTGTATCCAGATACACTTCAATCAAAACCATCATAGCTCTTGAAGCTAACATGAAGTGGAAGTTACACCAAATGGACGTGAAAAAAACTTTCTTGAATGATGTCATTGAAGAAGAAGTGTATATAGAACAACCTCAAGGGTTTGAAGTTGAAGACAGGAAGACTCATGTCTTAAAGTTGAATAAGGCTCTTTACGGATTGAAGCAATCTCCTAGAGCTTGGTATGGAAGGATTGACAGTTTCCTGACGAGCTTGGGCTTTACCAAGAGTAAATATGATTCTAACCTTTACTTCAAGGTTATGAATGATGAGCCTATTATATTGTTGATGTATGTGGATGAATTATTCTTAACTGGAGAAGAAAAGCTCATCATTGATTGTAAGAAGAATCTCACTGCATAATTTGAGATGAAAGACCTTGGCCTAATGCACTATTTCTTAGGTCTTGAGGTCTGGGAGATCCCAGAGAAGATCTTCCTTAACCGAGGGAAGTATGTAGTTGAAATAATGAAGAGATTTGATATGTTGGAGTGCAAATCCATGAATAAACCCGTGGAAACAAAGTTGAAGATCCTGGTTGACACTTCTTCATAATTGATTGATGCTATGTTGTACAGACAGATCACTGGATCGTTGATGTATCTGACGAACACCAGGTCAGATATATGTTTTGCTGTGAACACCTTGAGTCAATTTCTGGTAGAGCCCAGACGTGTTCACCTGGTTGCTGCAAAACATGTGGTGAGGTACCTTAAGGGTACATTAGATTGTGGTCTCAACTATAATGGAGATCATGACTTCATACTAAGTGGTTATACTGATTTAGATTGGGCTAGAAGAGTCTCTAATAGAAAGAGCACTTTAGGATGTTGTTTCAGTCTAGGGTCAGCCATGATCTTATGGCAGAGTAGGAAGCAATCAAGCATTTCTCTCATTTCAGAAGAAGCATAATACAATGTTGCATGTTCTACCAGTTGTGAAGCCATATGTCTTCAAAAGTTGTTGACAGGTCTATTCGATCTAGAGATGGAAGCAACTGTGATCCTATGTGATAACTAGAGTTTCATAAAGATGATAGAGAACCCTGTGTTCCATGAAAAGTCAAAACACATGGAGATCCGATATTATTACATCCATGATATGGTCCAGAGAAGAGTCATAAAGCTCCAGTATGTTAGCATGGATGAACAGGTTGTTGATGTGTTGACCAAGCCTCTATCTCGTGTAAAGTTTGAGCACTTTCGAGAAATATTGGTGTAGTCCAAAAGGACCTCCCTCGAAAGGGGGAGTAGTGTTGTGATGCCAGCCTAGTGCTGAAGATTTCCAACTTCGTGCTAATTTTTTTGTGATGCCAACCTAGTGATGAAGATTTCCAGCTTTGTGTTGATGTTGTTGTGATGCCAGCCTAGTGCTGAAGATTTCCAACTTCGTGATGATGTTGTTGAGATGCTAGCCTCGTGCTGAATATTTCCAGCTTCGTGGTGATGTTTTTGTGATGCCAGCCTAGTGCTGAAGATTTCCAGCTTCGTGTTGATGTTGTTGTCATGCCAGCCTAGTGCTGAAGACTTCCAGCTTCATGCTGATGTTGTTGAGATTCCAGCCTCGTGCTGATGTTGTTGATATGCCAACTTCGTGATGGAGATTTCCATCCTAGTGCTGATGTTGATGATGCTCCAGCCTTCGTGCTGTGATGTTGTTGTTGATGATGATGCTCCAGCCTTCATGCTGTGACGCTACTATTGTTGATGATGCTCCAACATTCATGCTGTGATGTTGTTGTTGATGATGATGCTCCAGCCTTCGTGCTGTGATGCGGCTATTGTTGATGATGCTCCAGCCTTCGTGTTGTGATACTGTTGTTGTTGATGTTGTATCAACCTTGTTCTGTTATTGATGATGATGATGATGTATTAGTGTTATACTAATCCATGTTGATGCAGATGATGATGCCATTCCAGCTTCCTGTTGTGGATGATGATATTGATGATGAGAAAAACTTCTGATGATTTATAGATATGCCATTCAATGTTCCAAATGTTGTTGATGTTGTTTCCCTCTCTCTCTCCCGACGCTTTTGTAGAATACCCTTCTTGTTAAGGGGGAGTGTTGAAATATTTTAACTGCAAAGACTATTCTATTTATTATTGAGTTATTATTCATTAGATCAATCCCATTTTGTGGATTTATCATGTCGGGAATTGTAATTGACCAAATTGCCTTTTGTGGACTGGTCAAACCCTAAATATATTATGCAAATTGAGAAGTCACCCCCCATGTTAATTAAAGTGGTTTTAACCACTAAGAAGACAAGTCGGCCCTGCCTAGTGAAGAGACACCTTTCCAGCACCTGCCAGTTTGTATAAATAAAGGAATTCAACGCCTCATGTGATCACTCACTCATTCACTCACTCTGTGCGCAAGTCTGGTAGTTGCAGTTGGGAGAACAAGGAAGAGAGAGGCGCATTGCTCAGTATAGGATATTCTCTAGTGTTTGGTTTATTATCTTGGAATTGTATTGGCTATCTATATTAAGGAAGTTTTTGTTGGGTTTTCTCCCCCATGAGGGTTTCCCATGATAAATGTTGTGTATCTTGTGATTGTGTTTCTCTCAGTGATCCTATCTATGCTATGATTATCTAGTAAATTGAAAATAAAACCTAATAATAGCTTAAGCCTTAACATACCACCATGGTACGAGAGGATGCCACATCAACCCCCTTTACTCATGCATATGGAGCTATCCATGTAAGGAATTTCAAGAATATTCTAGAAGATTCAAAACCATACCACATTTGAGGGTTGAGGAAGTAAAAACCCTACCCCTAGATGGCTATTGAGCTATGTTAGATACAGGGCCACTAGGAGGAGAGGGGGTCCATTCTATACTATTGTATTTTGTTCCATACATGAGCAGAGCAATTGGGAATGGAAAATCAAAGAGCATAACAAAGGAGTTTAGTGTTTTGTAGTATCCTAACAAGCCACGGGTCTCAGGTAACTCCATAAAGAGTGTCTTCTCCTATGTACTTGCATTATTTTCATACCATAGAAAAGAGAGCAGAGCAACCTCACCTTCCATATGGGTTTTCTCCCGTAAGGCTTTCCCAGAGAAAATATTTGTGTTACATTGTGGATGGTGTGTGATTGTACTTTATTGTTCTCTATTTTCCTCATTTTATCTATTTCATGCATAAGAAAAAAATTAGTAACTAAATATTTTGGAATATAAAGAAATTTAACCTTTATAGTGTAGATTTCAGTTTTATTTATCATATTTGTTGTGGCAAATTGTTCTAGTGGAATATCCATGATAGTTTATAGATCATCCACCTACACATATTTTATTGAAAAACACATCTTCAGGATTCATTTTTCATAATAACATTGAAATAAAATCATGCATTGTGGGAGGAGGGTCACTTTGCCAATGCCTTTTGTATAAATCTATGAATGTGTCATAATAGAGTTGGAATTGAATGTGGTACTAACAACAACAAGTGTCGTGAATTGTGTTGGGCCTAATATACCATAGTTTCAATTGATCAAACATGATAATGGTAATCTAAGATAGTTTAATAAAACTAGATTGAATGTTAACTATTTTGTCTCCAACATCTGGGAAATAATGAAATTTTATGCATTGGCTCTTGTTTTTTTTAATGTATCATTACACAATTAAATGTTTTTTTTACCTTGTCATTACCGAAAAACAAGGGTTGGAATTTGCAAACACTCTTCATCCGCAATTTTGAGAATCTTACCTATATATGAAAATGTTGAGAATTATAGCTTGGACAAGAACATCCACATAGGTTCCATGTGAATGTGTAAGAAGTAATTCGAGATATTTGTGGAAATCGATTCTATTTTCGAAAATTAAATTCTATTTTGTCATGTATTTCATGCATTCATGACTTAAACTAGGAGTAATCTCACAAATAGAATAGGGTTTTGGTCTTAGATAAAACTATAAAGAGAAGTCAAGATAGAGAGTTCACATACATAGAAAATTTTATAAGGTTGAGGTTGAAAAACATAGAGGGAGTTCAGTAAGTTGAGAAATAGAGAGGGAGTTCAATAGGTTGAGTGATAGAGAGCTGGTAGCCAAGAAAGTGACATTTAAGGCAACACGTAGTCCCACACAAGTCCTTACAACGTAAGTAAGAGTTCTATACATTTGTACGGACAATATCATATGGATCCGTACAACCATACATATAGAGTTGTATCAGTTTCTGCATAGCCCTATAGACATGTTGTATAGCCATACTCTCCCAACAATTGTTTCTCCCAGTTTGAGATTCTTTTTGGTATATGTGCAATGTTATTTTTTAAATCAACTTGTGGAGGTTTCCTTATAATTTTTTAAAAGGATGAAAACTAATTTTGGAGTAATTATTACCTATGTTGTGTGAAATTAATTTTTATACTTCCACTATTTGATTTCCAACATATTTATTGATTTTTGCTATGTTTGACAATGGGGAGTGAGTTTGAACGTGAAGAAACATAAAACCAAATATTATCTTTTTATCAATGCAATCACTAAGTTGAATGTGAGGCGACTCCATTTTTCATGGTGTTACATTTTAATATTTATGTTCTCAATCTATAAACACGAACTTGCTTCTCTTGACCTCTTTTTCTCCATCACATGTCCGTGATCAAATATATAATTGGATGTTGGTACCTTCAAATATTGTTTTTTATTTTTTTTAAATTAATGAGCATCAAAATACTTTCGCTTCTCTTATATTGGATTAAAACATTTTGAAAAATGTAAGAATTTAGGTAGGAAAACAATAAGATGTTTGTGAAAAGATTATTTCTCATTTATTGATCGGTTAATTTTCAAATATATTTATTTTTTAATTATTTATACTTTCAATAATTTATAATAAAAATGATCATTATAAAGTAATTGTATTAAAATATTTTAGAAAAGAGGATGTTGAGAAAATATTATTCCAATTTATTTTGTTCATTGATTTTTAACTAGTGCAGCCACATAACCTATGGCTAATTCTGCCCCGGAGGCACACAATCATTAGTTGGTAAGTGCATCAATGTAGTGTGGTATTAATGGTGTGTGGTATCAACAACACTGAGGAAAGGATATTGGGGATTGGTTCCTGGTTCATTAATGGCGACCACTCTGATAGACCTGGCTTCACTAGGACATGGAATCTGAGTCCATAGCACTTAAAACCATGACATAATGTCTTGGAGACCTGGACATTGAGAAATGAACATAGAACGTTGAAGCCTTGCAACACTGGTAGAATACTTGGAGTTTCCCATCCATTTTTAACTTTCTCCTTGGCTACCGACATGAGCTAGCTTACCTATGAGGCTCTTTTGCACCATCTCTCTGCTTGACTACTGTGAACCATACATCCCTTACCTAACTACCAAGACTACTCGACCAAAAGTCACAACACTGACCATGTTCATGAGACCCAACACTGTTCATGATTATTTATCCATTTTTTAACTCTACACCTTCACGAGTTTCCCCCAGATGGAGGCAAAAGTCAGAGCACTTATGAGTGCTGCTAACGAAGCCCTCTGTAATAGCACAGGCCTATTTTCATCGATGGATGAGCTCACCAGGTGAATAAGCTCATCATTGGCCCATACTACCCATACATCTCCATCCTTGTACTCTACACCCATTGACTCCCAAACCACAACTCGAGCAACACTATCCTTCACCTCATCTACAGTTATACCTGACCACCATGCTTTGAAACTCTCCCTCCTACCACATCCTTCTGTTGACTCGGACTGCAGACCACCATACTCAGTATCGACCCCACTCTATAACACATCCCTCCCCACCACAAGTCAAGAGCTCTCGTAGCATAAAGGCCCACCAGACTCCTCCTGGGCTTGCATCTAACAATAGAGATTCACAAAATACTCACTCTCAACCACATGGAGGTAAGACTTCATCTTGACCTTGGGTCTCCAAAAAAACAAAAAAGAAACTTATTCTTGGTACTGATATTGGAATGGAAGAGTCTGTCTCCATGGCTCTATGCAGCCTTGTGGGTAGGATATCATATAGACATCTCTGCAAAACGAACTTGGATACCTGGCTGTCCAAATCTTGGAAGCTTATCTTGGGTTATGCCCCTACCCTCTCACATCTTGGATGCGGTTGGCTCTATTTTCAATTTAAAACACCAGAAGATGCCACTACCATACTGGATCGACTCTGGATTCTAGACGACAACAGCCTCATGCTAAAACGATGGAGAGTGAGCTTCGACCCTGCACATGACTACTTTCGTCTCCGCCATCTATGGGTACTTCTCCCTGGACTTCCTCTTCATCTTTGGAATGAGAAATCCCTCATGGCTATTGGAAACTCCCTGGGTCGTTTCATCTCTATAGACTTCAATACCATCACTAGACTAGGCAAGAAAATGGAAAGGATTCTAGTTGAGCTGGATATTCATGAAGGACTTTCTGAAACTCTCGATATAGATTGGTGAGGACACATCACTCACCAGAAGCTATATTATCTTGGCATCCCTTTCAGATGCACACTCTGCAGGAAGATAGGCCACCTGAGAAAGACTTGCACTAAAGCACTTGAAGAGGACATCTCTGAGAAAACTATGCTTGAGCTCGCTGCAAATATGGACTCTCCACCTGCATATGGCCACTTACACCTTCCAGATTTACCAGATGATGACATTTCTCCTGGATTGGATACTATAACTAGTAAGCTCAAAACCATTTTCCTGACTCTGTTTTCCTCGCTCTCATCCCTAGAACTTGATTTTATTGACAATACACCCCTGTTTAACTTGGGACCGCCCCCCTCTCCCCATGGGATTGATTTCCTCCACTAGCATCTCCTAGACAACTAAACATATCTCAAGCTCCATATACATTCTTAGAACCCATCCTATATGAAACCACCCCTACTCCTTTTATCTCAGTCTCCACTGGCATGACCTTGACCTGCGCTCAACATACACCTACCCCACAACACACTATGAATATATCCCCCCATACATCTATGCCCTCTGCGCAGACCCACTACCTAACCTTTCCTCCACCAAACCCTCCCTCCCTCGACTCTATAGTGGTGCGGGAAAACCATTTTTTGACTTCATGCCCCTCCTACACTCAGAAAACTCCAACTTATGATGTGTCAACCCCACTTCCAACCACTCCTTCTCATAACACATCCATGAGTCACCAACTAGTAGTGCTAGATCACACCCAGGCCTCATCACTTCATAACTCCCACTTTCATATGACTGAGAGCATTAGCGAATAGGTCCAAGAGAAGGAGGTGTCATCTTACCTTCTGGGACTGAGCGAGACTGAGCCTGGAGATAACACCCTTGGAGATGCATTGAACTCTCTCCTACCATCCTACACAGAATTTTTATCACCTACACCCCTACCTAATTATAGAGGTACTACTATACATCTCCCAGAGACTGGTGTTAGTCAGACATCAGCTAAGACCACATCTGCTTCACTTGATAAAGACTATACTTGGTCTAGAGGTCATGGATTCGAACACTCTCCAATCAAAACCCGTAGTTCCCGTCGCAGAGGGAATTCCACCTCCACACCCTGTGGACTATCCACACACTTCTGATATCGGGATGCTTAGAGGCATGAAATCCCTAGAAAGAGAAAAACCATGATCTTGCTCTCCCTCAACATCAGAGGGGTGGGGGGGCACCTAAAAGATGCCTCTTTCAGAAGACTTCTTTCACACATCTCTCCAGACATCATATTTCTACAGGAAACTTTGGTAGACAGTAAAAAGGCCAGAGTATTCCTAAATAAATTTCACTCCAACTGGCATACCTGCACAATCAACTCTCTTGGCTCCTCTGGAGGGTTAGCAGTGGCTTGGAACCCTGATTATTTTGATTTTATCCCCTATATTTGTTGTGGAGACATACTATTGACTGGTACCAGCTGCATCACTAATAAGAGATTCATTCTAGTCAACATTTATGGCCCATGTACCAATCGACAACAATTTTGGGAGAAGATAGAATATAGGGGGCTTCTTGACCTGCAAAACTTGATCATCGCTGGCGATTTAAATCTAACAATTTCTCTTGGAGAAGTCTGGGGTGCCTCAGCTACTCCAGATGCACTGACACTATACTTTAATACTCTCTTCTCTGCTCACCATTTGGTGTACTTTGTGCATGCCTCCTTGTCACCCACTTGGCATAATGGACGTGAGGGTACAACCTCCATTTCTAAGAGACTAGACTACTTCATCCTTTCTGAGAAAATCATCTCCTTGGAAGACAGGATCCGTTCTTGGGTAAGTTACCCTTACCTTTCTGATCATGCCCCAATTGCCTTGCACTTGGATACAACTCGCGGCAATGTTTCCTGTGCTTTCAAGCTTAATGCAGGATGGATTCTTGGAGTTGAGTTTAATATCATCGTGGCTGATGTCTGGAAGGATACCAAATTCTTAAATGAACTGTGTATACAAAATCGACTTGATTGGAATCTCAGATGCCTCAAAGCCCGAATAAAACTGCGGGCTTCTTCTTATCATCAACAGAATGCTCAACGCCTTCTGGAACCAGACTATACAATCAAGGACCATATTCTTCATGAAGCTAGTGCAGGGACCATTGTTGCTGATAATCTTTCCATAAAAAATCTTGAATTGGAAAGAAACTCATTACTTCTCAAAAATGAATCCACCTAGAGACAACAAAGCAGATCGACTTGGCTTAAATGTGGTGACCACAACACCATATTTCCATAAAATAGCCATCTCTCGGAGAAATAATAAATGCATTTGGGAAATCTTAGACGAGGAAGGAACAATCCATAGAGGACAACAAGATTTAAAATCTGCAGCTGACAATTACTACAAGCATTTCTTTGAACAAAATCCCACAACAAATCTTCAAAGCTCAGTTTTGGTGGCTAGTCTCTTTGCTCACATAGTAATGGAGGTTGAAATTTTATCTATGGACAGTCCTTGTACACTACATGAGATCTTAGTGGATCTAAAATCTTTCTCCAAGGACAAGAGTCCAGGCTTAGATGGTTGGACGGTAGAATTTTATTTTCACTTCTTCGACTTGGTTGGCCTAGACCTCCTGGCACTTGTGAAGGACAACAAACTTCATGGAAAAGTGATAGGTTCTTTAAAATCAAGTTTCCTCACTCTCATTCCTAAAGCATATGCCTTCTCCTCCCTTGGAGACTATAGACCTATAGCCCTTTGTAATCTTTGGTACAAACTCATCTCCAAAATTATTTCCACCAGAATCAAGTCAATCCTCTCTCGTTTCCTTTCGAAGGAGTATTTGGGGTTTTTAAAAGGCCGCCAAATTATAGATGCAATAGGCTAACCCAAGAGTGTCTCCACAATATCAAAACCAAGAAATCCAAAGCGCTCATCCTCAAATTGGGCCTCAAAAAGGCCTTCGACTGCATCGACTGGGATTTCCTTAGATTGATCCTAACATAGGCAGGTCTCAGTCATCAAATGATAAAATGGATTATGAGTTGTGTTTCCAGTGAAAAACGTGCCATCTTGGTCAATGGAGAATCCTCCACTTTCTTCCATATGGGCATGGGACTGAGGCAGGGCTTCCCTCTCTCACCATTACTCTTCATCCTGGCGATGGAAGCTTTGAGCCTACTACTCAAAACAACCCAAGCTGAAGGTAAGATCTCTGGACTAAAGGTGTCTAGGACCATCAAGATCCTCCACATCCTTTTTGCTGACGACATCCTCATCATGACCAAGGGTACTCTACATTAATGGATAGAAATTAAGGAGATCTTAAACATCTTTTGTAGCACCACAGGCTCGATAATAAATTGGAACAAATCATCTTTCCATTTTGCAAATATCCCCTGAACTTTTTTGGACCAGATCAAAGGTGTTTTCCCCTATACTTTTTTACCTCTGTCCTCTGTATTAAATTACCTGGGCTATCATCTAAAAACAGATTCCTACAAGCCATCAGACTGGAACTGACTCCTTGTCAAAGTGGAAAAAATAATAGGGCATTGGAGCATGAGGTGGCTCTCACTTGGAGGACATTTTACTCTGCTCAAAGTTGTTCTTGAAGGGAAGACAATGTACTGGATAGTCCTGGCTGCCATACCTACCTCGGTCCTCACAAAACTCCGTAAGATGATGTTTAACTTCCTCTGGTCTGGTTGTTTTGATCACTCTCGTCGGCATCTTTGCAGCTGGCAAACTCTGGCCAAACCAAAGAAAAAGGGAGGATGGGGGATTCAAAATCCACTCTTTTTTAGCCAAGATCTTATAGCCAACACTCTTTAGCGCGTCCTAAATAAACCGGGCATTTGGCACGCTATAATTCTAGAAAAATACCTATGCCACCACAAAGTCAATAGTTGTCTCTTAGTAGAGACAGATACCCCCAAAACGACCTCAATTTTCTGGAAAAACTTACTAAAAGCTAAAATTCTAATCACAACTTGGCTCTGCTGGCGCCCAGTCTCGGGGAACTCTATTGTTCTTGGTCATGATTGAATTCTAGGGATGGACGCCTCTGTCACACTTTCACCATAGCTGATAACACACCTTCATTCAAATAACATCTCGTATCTCTTTCAAATTCGAGACTCCTGCAGATCGGATGCTCTACCTGACTCCTTGATATCTAGCGCATCACTTGGCCTCACCGCTGATGCATCCCACGAATGGAATATTTATTTCCTGGCTCTCACACAACTTGACATTCATCTTACCTCTACAACAGATCACCTTCATTGGTTGGGGTGCGACCACTCAAGAAACCTCACAACACAAAATGTTTATGCAACAATTTCTAATACACATTGGCTCACAAATCTCAGAGGCTGGAAAAACCAGTTTTGGTCTTAGAGCATACCGCCCAAAATAAAAATATTTACCTGGTTGCTGACTGAATACAAATTAAATACGTGGGATAACCTCTGAAGAAAGGGATGCACTGGCCCAATCTATTTCCACCGCTTCCAACTTGATTCAGAATCGACCGACCATCTTTTTATCAATTGCCTTTTCTTTAAACAGGTCTGGAATATTATCGCTTTGGCTCTTAAAATTCAATCCACCTAGGATGACATCAAGCTTGTAGATTGCTTTGAATCGTGGACTCAAAAAGAACAAAAAAACATACACCTTCCCCCACTTATTTGCTGGACTGTTTGGTTGGAAAGAAACTCAACCATTTTTGAAAATGTGATCTCATCAACAAGTGCAACATCCTTCAAAGCACTTGGCCTCTACAATTCCTGGATTGACACACACGCCAAAAAGCCAAGATTATACTGCAACAAATAGAAACCAGCACTTGAAGATATTCCTACAGGCTAGTTTGATGGCGCAACAATCGTAAATGGATCTCGGAGTGGAGATGGAGGATTAATAAAACTCTCGCAGAATATTTTTTACAAATGGACTTTCAACTGTGGCCCGGGCACCAACACCAGGGAATAACTTTTGGGTGCCTGGGCCACACATATTTTTGCCTCTAGACTCTACATAGATGTCCTCCAGGTTGTTGGGGACTCCATAATTTTCATAGAGTGGCTGAGCAATAGGGATGACCTATAAGTTGTCTCCCTACTAGCTTGGAAAGATAGAATTAGAAATTTACAACCTACTTTCAAGAAGCTTAGCTAAATCCATACACATCATGAGTACAACAAATCTACCGACCATCTCTCAAAGGAAGCGCTCCTGAAAAAAGTGGGAACCATATCATACAATCTATGGATAAATGGCCACGAGGGCCTGCCCCTATCTCTATCCTTGCTCTAAGTTCAGAACACAATCCACTATCCTCAACGGACTTTCTTGTTATGAAAGCTGGATTTTTTCTCTGATCACAACCTCTTGCATCATACTCTCTCTATCAGCGCCTCCCACAGACGACTCTAACATTTTTCGGCATGAATTTCTCCGCGTTGTTTCATATTATGAACTTTCCCCATGTTGGTTGAAAGACCGCCAATGGAGAAAGTTCATCATACTTTTCTTCTTAGAAGCCATTGTAATTCTCTTGTTGAGAGCACAAATTATATATATATATATATATATATATATATATATATATATATATAATCGAAAAATTTTCCCTTTGAAAAAAAATCCAAAAAACCTGTGGCTAATGAAGCGATTTCAATTAATATTTTTATATAATCCCTTATCGTAACTATTCCAAGGATGTCGTTTTCAACCGTTCTGCAATATCAATGTACATTGTTTATGGTTCCGACAATTTATCCACTTAATTTTTCTTTTATTTACAAAAGACTCTGAAAGGAATGAAATTTAAGTTGGGTAATAACAATATGTCCATTTAAAATTTTTAAATGTTTGATTTATGCAAATAAATTTACAGTGAACAATTAATTGTAGATAAGGTTTCCAACATAAAATTGCATGTGAATTTGGTAGTCATGGACGTGCATGAATGACATTTTTCACACATGTACCAATTAAGAGTACGTGTCCATCATTAGTACAATTATCTGTTATAATACCAAGTGTTAAGGGATCGAAGTCATTTCCAAACCTGCAGTTAGAAGAAGGAGAATAATACAAAAATAATTTAAGGCTGCACATAACTGAATGATGGTGGCACAATATTTTACAATCATCTGATTAATTAGAGGCCAAAAACTATCGACCTTCTACATGGTATCACTTCAGTAAGATTGAAGTTTTATTATCATTGAATATTTATTTTGTTTAAGATCAACTAACTTCTTGTGCCCTCGGTAACAAATCAACGAAGAAGAATCTTGTCGGATTAAATTGTTTATTCCTATCAGCTTAATTACTGCACAAATCTGGTTATCTATCTAAATTATTGCCAATGAATAGCGCATATAGGACATAAGATTCTTAAACAGGAAATAATTGAGGAAATTGTGCTCAGATGCAGATATTTTATGATGATTCCTTGGACACAAGGCACGTTTGAGTTCGATTGTAACTCTAGAGGCCGTCACGTGAAGAAAATATTAGTATAAATTACAACATATATTAAATTTCATGTACAGAGATACACAAAGATTTCAGTTCCTTACGAGAATTGATTCCCACAGCCTTACACCTTACCAGAATTTAAAATTTTGGTAAGGAATTAATTAATGTAATCATGGAGATAAGAGGGTAAGTAAACTCCCATTAATAGACTTGACTGATTACTCTGAACTGAAAAATTCTTAAATCAATAAAAGAGGGGATCTAAGTATTGAGGACATATAGTACAAATACTACTTCCATACTGCATATATGAAAGGTACTTTAATATTTAATTGCAAAGGATGACCAATATCAATTAAAATTTATTGAGTCAAATCAACACAATTTTTAGGGTTTCCACATATAGCTAGTTAATGAACCAAGAAATAATGAGCTAATGAAATTATTGCATATCACTCCAGCCAACCTTGTAAAACAATAATCACTCTTAAGTACTTGACGTTGTTATAGAAGCAAGAGTACAAAAATAAGTGAACTGCACAATAAAGTAAAACAACCTATTCAAATAAATCATGAACAATGTAGACTCCTTATCTAAATCGATGGCTGATATGCAGGCTTGAATATGTATAATTTCAAGGTAAAGGAAATATGAAACATCCACAATTAAAAACCCACAGCCTTACAGCTTCTAACAACGCTCCACAACCAATAGGCTACGACATGCAAGTAAAAATGTTGCACAACCAACATGTAAAAAGGGCATACACAACCAACAATTAAAAACTCACCATTATTTCATAAATCTAAATCTAATACACCAGCTATAGCCAACAATTAAAAAAGCACCATTATTTTTTTTTAAGTCTAAATCGGCACCCAAGCTGGTAAGTAAGGTGCCCTAGTCACCCATAATCTAATGCACCAGTTAAATGCACATCCAACAATTAAAAATGCACCATTATTTTTTTTTAATTCTAAATCGCCACGCACAATTGGTAAATAAGGTGCCCTGGTCACCCATGGTACGACACGAGATGCTAGATGATAAATGGTAAACTAGCACAGTCGCTAACTCACGGCTGAGAACGTCGAAAGGTATCGGTAAATGGAGCCGGTTCAGAATAAGGTTAAAAGATCATTAATTGTGCCCATTGTCAATAGGTGTACGCCTTTCGGTGTAATAAGGTGGAGTGGAAGGCACCCCACTCATCCACGGTTCCCCATTCACAAATTAACTTAAATGACACCTAGTAAGGAAACCTAAAAACCAAAGCAAGTTAAAAAACTTAAATGCAGTAAAACAACTAAATTTAAAGTGAACCATCATTTTTATGTTAATCATCTTAATCACCCATTTTAATGATAAATGGACATCTTTTATCATGCAAGGAAGTTAAGGCTTGAAATCACAACCTTTCAAATATTGTAACTACGAAGAATATTCCAACCATATGAAATCTTGGCCATAAAAAACACACCAGGTATTTATTTATAATTTCCATAATTTAATAATTTTAAATTAAATTTATTAATTTTTTTTATAAAACTAATAAAATATATGAAAAAAAAAAACTTTCTTTTACAATATTCCATCTACAAAAATTTTAAAATCTTGTATAAAATAAAAGTGAAGAGATTATTCCATTGGAAATTTTAAAAGTTATGAAAAGCCAAAGGTGAAAACCTTCACCTTTGTATAAAGTGATTTGTTTTTACTCTATGGACTCCTACCTTAATGCCATAAAACTAGCGATAAAATTAGCTAGAGTACTAGAGAATAAAACTAAATGTGTACAAGGTTTTAGAATATAATGGAAGATGTGGTGCATAACACAATACTCTCATTGGAAGATGTTGTGGATAACACAATACTATCATAAAATTGATTATTAAAAAATTTGTTAGGTTAAAACAAATTGATTATTAAAAAAATTGTTAGGTTAAAACGTTATGATATGAATAACGTTATCATAAAGTCAATTATATTCCAATGTTAGTTAAGGTACATTGTTAACCTCAAATGGGATGATTTACTTTAAACTATATTTTCATGCTTGTGGTTAAGGTACAATGTTAACTTCAAGTGGGATGATTTACTTTAAACTTCATTTTCATGCTTTTATTGATAAAAGGTAATAAAAGATAACCAATGGTGGTGGTCAAGGTAGAATTGGATTAGAATTTGATCCTAAAGAGTGATGGGATGGATGGTTTACTTTATAGTTCATTTTAATATTTTTAAGTGATTAAAAGTAATAAAATATGCTTTCATAAGTGTTTTGTTCATGTGGAGGTGAATGTGATAAAGTTACTTTCACAAGTGTTTAGTTTATGTAAAGTAAAGATGGAATGAATGTAATAAAGTTGCTTTTATAAGTGTTTAGTCTATGTAAGCAAGGATGGAATTTAATAGGTAATATAGATGTCAAAACGATTAAATTTGAAGGGTTATTTCTTTTTAAATTTCAACTTTATTAAAGCAATTGTGAAATCTTGAAGTTATTTTTCCAATAAATTATTTTTCCAATGAATTATTTTCTTTATTTCCTTTATGTAATGAGAAATAAATATTAATAAATCTATGATAACAATTTATATCATGACTTAAAGGAAACATGTTAATGGCCGAAGATCCAGAGACATCTGACAAGAGTGAAAGCTTGCCCTCTTGCAAACCACCAACATGTCATTCTATGTAGTGTGGTTTTCCTAACTCACATTTGCAAATATCAACTAGTGAAAGTATAGCAACTCGTCATTCCAGGTAGTGTGGTTTTCCTTGCATAATGATGATGCGTCAATTTACATTCACATATAGCAACTAATAATGGTTGTTCCTACTGCAGGTTATCGTGTTTTGTAATAGGATTACATTTAGAAAAATAATGTACCAATTTAATTCTTAAAATGAAGCAAATCTCTCAAAATCTCATAGTCAACAACTACATTGACATGAGAAACACTTAACATTAAAAGTTTGACCTTCATAGCAACCTCACACACCACATCTACAATATGGATGGGAAGTGCACCATTATACTTAGTAAAATGCTATGTAAAGATATTAAAGAATGCATACATCTCACTTTGGAAAAAAAAAAAATCATGTTTATATTCTTAATTATTGTTTGCACAAAAACATTTGCAACTTAAGCTCCCTCCACTTGTTGTTTTCTTTTTCAATGTGGCATTGGTCCAATTGTTGTTTTCTTTCTCAATGTGGCATTGGGAGTGTAGGCTAATTTATAAATATTATTAAAATGATGTTAGTTTTTCCAACATATTAAAGTATTTTCTCATTAAAATTAATCATTTCTAATGCACACAAAAATGATTGGTCTATTTCTAACTTGAAACCCTTTGGTCTTGAATTTGGTAGTGCAAGTCTCAATAATTCTATGGACTAAATAAAAAAAGTCTATGGACTAAAGAAAATTAGACAAACAATCTTACCTAGAAACTAAGCCAAGATTATATTTATTTTCATAACAATGTTGAAATACAAAACCACAAGACAAATTTTGACATCATGGAAACTCGATAAAAAAATCTAATGCAATTTAAAAAATGTTCTAATCAATTAAGTAAATACAATTTCACTTTATGTTCCTTTAAATTTCCCACCCATTCTCAATAAACATGAGCCAAAATATAATTTAAATTCTATTTCATTTATTCAAAATATCAATCTTATTCAAAATTTAATATTTTTTTTTTTAAATTCCCTCTTTTTACAATACATTTGTCATATTATATATCACAATCCAAATTTAATCCAAAATCTAATAAAAAATGTCTAACTTCTCCCTTTTTATAGTGTGTTTTCCTCAATTAAATATCACAATCCAAATCAACAAACATGAGTAAAAACTCAATAAACATAAAATAATATAACAAATTCCTTTTCATTTATTAAAAACTAATCTCAACAAACATAAATGAAAACTCAATAAACATAAACATGAGTGAAAAGATATAATGAGTTTTTTAATTTATTAAAAAATATTCAATTTAATCCAAAATGCAATAAAAAAAAATCACAATGTATGATCAATTCCCTTAATTAATTAGACATTCCCTTAATCAATTTCAAAGTATGTTCATATTGAGATTTGTGGGTTATGTGATGGATTGAGATCTGTTCATTTGGCGATTTCTTTGACCACAAAAGAAAATCTATCGCCGCCTTAGGATCCAGGAAGGAGGAGCCATTGGTAGAGTCTCTTGCCCTGTCGGTCTGAATTTAATTTGAGGGGGCTACCACTTGTTCTGTACTTGTGAGTTCTAGTCCTCCAAATTCATCCCATCAGGAGTCGAGCTTGAGAAATTGCCACACGCTGCTCCATCAATTTTACCAGATACCTATCAAATTTACATGGGATGCACAATTTGTTAGAGTCCATGAGCTAGAAGCTTCTAGGTTTATCATTCTATGTCTTTGTAGAACTAAGAAGTAAACTTGACATGACGCTGACTCAAAGTCATGATATGGGTCTTAAAACACTATTAATTGATCCAAAACCATTGGGAGGTGTGCACAAACAACAAACAGTTAGATGAACAAACTAAATGTAATGTTGTAGTGGGTAGTGGGCAATTTATTTACTCTTGAACCATTAGGGCTACGCTATCTAGATCGTTTTGCATATTGAGAGGTGCTACTTTTCTTTTTCCCATCAAATTCTTCAATCCATATTGGACACAACAAAGGATTCCATCAAGAGAAATCAACTCAAAATACTTTGAATACTCTTCTCAGAAGACATTATTTCCTCAATTTTCACAGTTGATCACCACTAGAACCAACGTCTGCATTCACCAATAAATAATTGTTGGACGTATTGTCATTGATATGTTGTCATTGATGTCAACAGTTGATGTCATTATGATGTGATGATAAGTTGTTATGATTAATTTTCATTGTTGATTTATCATAGATGAAATTTTCAATGATGTCAACAATATATCAGTTAGCAGAGAATGTCAAACAGTATGTAGAGTTAAAATCTCAGAAGGAAAAGCACATTGAAAGTATGCAAAGGATGAGAATGTCAAACAATATGATAGTATGCCAAATATTAAAGCTCAGGAAGGTTAGTGAATGAAGATCAAAGCTTAGAAGGAAGAGTGCATTGTAGAAATGTCGGCAGGATCGATGGAAATACTTAGAAGTTGATCGATGCACAGGAAAAGGTGAGAAGCCTCAGTAGTCGTCCGATCAAGAAATTGACGGTGTTGATTGTCTCATGTAATGGACGTCAGTCATATGAGTGACCATAGGAGGATTGGTCAATGATAATATCAAGTTGTAACCATCGGATATGCAAGCGCCAGATCAACAACATGGATAGATTGTAGAGAGAAAAAGGAGAATTAAATAACGTGTTATTTCCAATCCCGCAATTAGTCAGGGCCGTCAGAACCTATAGATTCAAAGATCGCCTACTGTGGTTGACTCACCAACAATCACAGAACTTCAATTGCGGAGCTTGGGTGACAAATTAAACCACTCACAATTTGTGGTTCCGCAATCCACATCGAGCGTCGATGGTTACTCAACAATAGAGCCATGGTTAGAATCAATTCCACTACCAACGAGCAGCTTCCATTGCATAACTCGAGGATATTCTTAAAATTCATGCTAGTTGAGGACCCCGCAATCATCCTTGATCGTTGATCTTCTTCGAGAGCCTTCTCGACCGTTGGATCACTTTAAGTGGAAGGATAAGATAAGCAAGGCAAAAGGGTTGAGATTTTGAATACCCTAATTTCCGACAGTCATTGGATCACTTTCAGTGGAAAGATAGGATAAGCAAGGGCTGAGATCTGAGATCTCGATTACCCAAATACCCGACAGTCGTTGGATCACTTTAAGTGGAAATATAAGATAAGCAAGGGCTGAGATCTGAGATCTTGATTACCCGAATACCTGATAGTCGTTGGATCACTTTTGAGTGGAAGGATAGGATAAGTAAAAAGGCTGAGATCTCGATTACTCGAATTCCCGTCAGCCGTCGGATCACTTTAAGTGGAAGGATAGGATTAGAAAGGGCTGAGATCTTAAATACATGAATACCCGACAATCGTTGGATCATTTTAAAGTGGAAGGATAGATAAGCAAATATGAAGGGTCGTTGGATTTAAACCAAGGCAAAGCAGAATCGCAGACAGATCGAGCAGTCGATCTAAGATCATGATCATCGAACATCATTCATTTCAGGTTAAAATTTTTGAGGAGGTTACACTTCGGGGAATCTCACTTCGGAATAATTTTGAAGTGGAGAGATCAAATTGCTCGAAGTCCCGAAAGCCGAAATTCTGAAGTCACTCTCAGCCGTTGATCTGAGATACATTCTAGATAGTATTCTAACTGTTAGATCAAGGAGAAGAATATGTGCCACATTAGGAGATCTACGTCAGCAAACCACATCAACAAGGACACAGTCAGATAATGACAAATGTCAAGATGAAATTGAAAGTTCAGGTACGTGTAAATCATGAATCTGAATGACACATGGCTGCCACTTGGCCCGTGTCATGTCAACAAGTGACGTCAGTAAGTTACGTCACTCCGGGGGATTTACTTCAGGATTTTCACCACCAACAAATGAACTAAGTCCCGAAGGGATGAAATCATGAAGGAAAAAGTCGTGAAGGACAAAGTCCCGAAGTCCCGAAGGCCGGAGTGCCGAAATCATGAAGGACAAAGTCCTGAAGTCCCGAAGGACGAAATCCTGAAGTGGACATGAGTCGTCAAATCTGAAGGACACTTTGGGAGAGTTCTCGACCGTTGATCTAATACACTGGAAGGATAGCGTAAGTGGAATAGCCGAAGTCTCGAAGTAAATGAGATTCGTTCATCTCAACTCTTGATTAAGTCATAATCGTTGATTTGTTTGAAACCTTTGGACAAGCTAGGATTATCCAACTAACGAAAGAATGAATAATAACTATCCGATATAATTCAGAGAAATCTGCTTCGGAGATTTGAAATATTACAGAGGATGAAAGTTGTGAAGGACAAAGTCCCAAAATATGACAGTCGTCCATCTCATCATGCGATTAAAACATGATCGTTGATCTTGACAAATGATCAAGCACTTATTTATCCTAAGCGCCTGGTCACCACCTACGGTCGTATGGAATAGAGAAATAACGGTAAAATGAGGCAGCACTTAAATTGATAAGCATGTGATTCTATGCCTATGAGAATATGAAAATGGATTGAAGAAAGCGCCTCATACAGATTAATTCGACATAGAATTAGCAGTAGAACAATACAGAGAATCAATAAAAGATCAAATATGATCCGTTGGTGAACAAAGAATGTAGCAGAAACATGAGAATGATATGATGAGTTGATCCATGTCTGTGATCAACTCATGAAGACAAAAGAACCAACACACAATCATGATAAAAAGAGAGTTAATTCATGAGCATTATGAATAAAGAATAAAAAGGAAAATGATATTAGTTAAGGATTAATATTATCATTTAAATGAAAAGGTACAATGGCTCAAAATCAAAATATGCAATGATTCAAAATTCACACTAGTTGGAAGACAATATAAACAAAAGGAATGGTGAAAAGAATTAGTAGTTGAATTTGTTGAAGTATATATATTTATATAATGGATTGAATGAAGATTCATTCTACCAGGTTGGTGCCTATTTACAAGCTGGGTCTTGTATGAGGATTGGATTCCTCACATCTCAGTTTGATATGAGATCAACAAGCTGGGACTTCTTATGAAGTTTGGATTCCTCATTTCTCAGTTGGATCTAAGAACTACAAGTTGGGTTTTGTAATAGAGAGCTGGGTCTCTCATAATTGTATGAAGCTGATATTCAAAGATTGAACTTACGTATTCATTCAAGTTGTTCAAATAAATAAAATATTTATTCTTTTATATATATTGATTGAGAAAATGAAATAAATATTTGTTGTTTAGTTAATTTATGAAAAGTGGAAAATTGTCCAAAGTTTTGTGACATTGATTCACCCCCCCCTCTCAGTGTCAAGTATCCATTTCAACAATTGGTATCAGAGCAGGTTCCTTCAACACAGTTTAAACACTGAAGGTAGATTTAGAAGAAATGGGTGGACAAATTGTTATCTCCACAAATGAAGCTCCCTTATTTCATGGAACAAGTTATTCATCATGGAGGGAAAATATGAAAATATATTTGAAGTCAAGAGGATCTGGAGTTTGGGATTCAGTAGTAAGTAAACCCTGGCACTTAACTACTTCAAAGAGAAAAACCAAAACTGCAAAAAAGTCAAGGAGAAACAATTTAGTAGCCTTAAAAGCAATCCAGGATGGATTGTCAGACCAAGTCAAAGAAAAGATGAGACACTACAAATCTGCTAAAGAATTATGGCTCCAACTAGAAAATTGTTATTAGAATTAAACGCAAGAAGAAGAGAAATCCAATCAAAGTGAGGAAAAAGACTCTAATGAAGAGGATTCCTATCATAATAAAGAACAAAACTTAGAAGAAGAGAGTTCTTATCAAGATAATGAATAAGATAAAGAAAAGGAAAATTGCAATCAGATTGAAGAACATAATATAGAGAAAAAGATTTCTAATCAGAATGAAATACAAGATTTGATACAAATCTCAGTCAACAGTGAGGAAGACAACCTCATCAAGGAATTGAGGCATACCTCAGTAATCACTAAAGAAAAATTACACAATCTTAAAACTGATGTTTCAGTTTCTATAGGAGAAATACGTTTGGAACCAAGAAATTATATGCATATTAAAGTTCCTGTGGAGGCTCTTGACAGTCTTGAGTACACAACCCTGTGCACTCTAGAAGAGTTGGAGAAACTCCAACAAAAAGATATGATGCTACTACAACAGCTAGATCAATCTAAACATGAAGAGCATGAACAAAAGTTTCAGCTAGAAAACAAAGAAGAAGAGATCAAATGTTTGAAAACCGAAGTTATTAATCTAACAGAAGAGATGGAAGAATTAAAGAAACATGACAATAAAAGAAAAGAACTACTAAAAGAATCAGAAGAATTAGTTAATAGTATAAACACTCAACTTGAGGAAATTAAAGAAAGTGAAGAAGACCTAAAGATCCAGTTAACAAGGAAGTAAAATTATTACCACATGATGGAATTGGAAATCATCAATTTCAAAAAGATAAATGAAAGTGCTAATGCAGATCTAATGACTCAAATTGAAGAAGCTAAGAAAAAGGAAGAAGCCGAGAAGATCCAAATAACTAAAAAGGAATAATCATTCCAAATGTTTGAATTAGAATCCATCAACCTCAAATGGATTCAGCTAGAATACGAGGAAGAAATCAAAATATTGAAAACTAAAGTTTTTGATCTAGCAAAAGATATGGAAGAATTGAAGACATATGAAAAATCAATTAAATGCAAAGAAGTCTTGGATGAGACAGAAGAAATAGTAATCAATCTAAAGACTCAACTTGAACATGCTAAAGAAGTGGAAGAAGCCCTGAAGATTCAGTTGACTAAAAAGGAAAAATTATGTCACATGTTGAAGTTAGAAATAGTCAATCTCAAAAAGATGAATGAAAAGACAAATAAGATTGTCAATTTCCAGAATAGCTCAGCTATCCTAGATGAGATTTGGAAGACCCAAAGATCAACTGATGACAAAACTGGTCTTGGATACAATAAGAAAGAAGACAGTAACAAATGGAGCACCATTTACAAACATGAGAAAGGATTGTCCTTCTTAAAAGGAAAAGGTGCTAGTACAAAGAAATTACAAGCCATGAACTTTGTTAAGGAAGACAACTATAGAAGTAAAAAGGAAGAATAAAATCAAATGACAGATCTTTCAAGCCAAAATATAATCAAGAATGGAAACACCTTCAATGGTTATTGTTTCTCTTGTCATAGTTTTGGCCATAAAACAATGGACTGCAAGAAACTAGAGGAAGGATATACAAGAAAATCCAAAAACTCAATTAAATGTTGGAGATGTAATTTTGTTGGACACACAACAAAATTTTGTCATACAATGAGATGTTACAACTGTGATAGGTTTAGGAACAAATCCCAAAACTGCAAGAATACAAAAAGTCAATATTTGAATAAGTCATTCAATTCAATGACAAAACCTAATAAAAGTTGGAAGAAGAAAGGAGATGACAAATCTCCAAAAACACAATTAGAAAGAGAACATCCAAAAAGTAGATTATCTCACAGAAAGATATGGAGAAGAAAATCTAAAGGAGAATGCAAGAAAGATGTTATTACTCCTGAAAATGAAGAAACTAATAATAAGAACATGATGGGTAAAGGTCCTAATAAAGAATGGGAAATTCAATATGAGATAAATCAAGATCAATAAAATGAAGTACCTATAGAAGAATATGGGACAATATCAAATTCTGATGAAGTCTTAATTTGTTAGCCAAAGAAAAAAAACACATAAAAAAAAAGGAAGTTTAAATTGGGTTCTACAAAATCAAAGGATTCTACTAAGAGTTTTTAAATTTAACAGGAGAAGATACCGTGTCAGGAAGAGTTACCCTTTCAGAAACAAAGGGGGAGAGTAGTCAGAGGCAAAGAGAGCATATTGATAGTGGGAGTCATTCAATTATGGCAGGCAGAGCATGCATGTAGGGAGAGTTACCCAAGTTCATATTTTGTTCAACAAAATGCAGACAGACAAAGGTTGATCATAAGGGAAGCAACCCTTTTCCATTGATGTAAAAGGGGGAGAGTAACTTCATAGAGAAAACCATCATCACAGGGTGAGTTTGTGTATGAAATTAGTGTGTTGCCCTCAATGACAAAGGGGGATATTGTTGGACATATTGTCATTGATGTGAACAGTCGATGTCATTATGATGTGATGATAAGTTGTTATGATGAATTGTCATTGTTGATTTATCATAGATGAAATTGTCATTAATGTCAACAGTATATTAGTTAGCATAGAATGTCAAATAGTATGCAAAGTTAAAAGCTCAGAAGGAAAAGCGCATTAAAAGTATGCAAAGGATGAGAATGTCAAACAGTATGACAGTATGCCAAAGATTAAAGCTCAGGAAGGTTAGCGAATGAAGATCAAATCTCAGAAGGAAGAGCGCATTGTAGAAATGTCGTCAGGATCGATGGAAAGACTGAGAAGTCGATCGATGCACAGGAAAATGTGAGAAGCCTCAACAACCATTCGATCAAGAAATTGACGGTGTTGATCGTCTCATGTAACGGACGTTAGCCAGATGAGTGACCGTAGGATTAAGGACCATTGGAGGATTGGTCAATGATCAGATCAAGTTGTAACCGTCAGATATGCAAGCGCTAGATCAACGATAGGGATAGATTGCAGAGAGAGAAAGGAGAATTAAACAATGTGTTATTTCTAATCCCGTAATTAGTCAGGACCGTCAGATCTTATAGATTCAAAGATCGACGATTGTGGTTGACTCACCAACAATCACACAACTTTAATTGCAGATCTTGGGTGACGAATTAAACCACTCGCAAGTTGTGGTTCCACAATCCACATCGACTATCGATGGTCACTCGACAATAGATCTATGGTTAGAATCAATTCCACTACCAATGAGCGGTTTCCATTGTGGAACTCGACGATAGTCTTAAAAGTCGTGCTAGTTGAGGACCCCACAATCATCCTTGATCGTTGATCTGCTTCGAGAGACTTCTCGACCGTTGGATCACTTTAAGTGGAAGGATAAGATAAGCAAGGAAAAAGGGTTGATATTTCAAATACCCGAATTCCCGACAGCCGTTGGATCACTTTAAGTGGAAAGATAGGATAAGCAAGGGCTGAGATTTGAGATCTCGATTACCCAAATACCCGACAACCGTTGGATCACTTTAGGTGGAAAGATAGGATAAGAAAGGGCTGAGATTTGAGATCACGATTACCCGAATACTCAATAGTCGTTGGATCACTTTTGAGTGGAAGGATAGGATAAGTAAAAAGGATGAGATCTCAATTACCCGAATTCCCGTCAGCCGTCAGATCACTTTAAGTGGAAAGATAGGATTAGCAAGGGCTGAGATCTTGAAAACCTGAATACCCGACAATTGTTGGATCATTTTAAAGTGGAAGGATAGGATAAAAAAAGATGAAGGGTCGTTGGATTTAAACCAAGGCAAAGAAGCATCGCAAACAGATTGACTCGTCGATCTAAGATCATGATCAACAAACATCATTCATTTCGGGTTAAAAGTTGTGAGGAGGTTACACTTCGGGGAATCTCACTTAGGAAGAATTGTGAAGTGGAGAGATCAAATTACCCAAAGTCCCGAAATATGAAATTCCGAAGTCACTCTCAACCGTCGATATGAGATACATTTCGGATAGTATTCTGACCGTTAGATCAAGGAGAAGAATATGTGCCACATCGAGAGATCTATGTTAGCAGACCACGTCAGCAAGGACACAGTCAGATAATGAAAAGTGTTAGGATGAAATCGATAGTTCAGGTACGTGTAAATCATGAATTTGAATGAATTGTGGTTGTCACTTGGCCCGTGCCTTCTCAGCAAGTGACGTCAGTAAGTTACATCACTTCGGGAGATTTACTTCGGGATTTTCACCACCAACAAATGACCTAAGTCCCGAAGTCCCGAAGGGTCGAAATCATGAAGGAAAAAGTCCCGAAGTCCTGAAGGCCAAAGTGCCGAAGTCGCGAAGGACAAAGTCCCAAAGTCCCAAAGGCCAAAGTGCCGAAATCGTGAAGGAAAAAGTCTCGAAGACCCGAAGTCCCAAAATCCCGAAGTGGACATGAGTCGTCCGATCTTAAGGACACTTCCAGAGCATTCTCGATCGTTGATCTAGTACAATGGAAGGATAGAGTAAGTGGAATAGCTGAAGTCTCGAAGTAAATGAGAGTCGTTCATCTCAACTCTTGATTAAGTCGTAATCCTTGATTTGTTTGAAACCTCTGGACAAGACAAGATCGTCCGACTAACGAAAGAATGAATAATGACCATCTGATCTACTTCAAATAAATATGCTTCGGATATTTGGAAGATTACAGAGGTTGAAAGTTGTGAAGGACGAAGTCCCAAAATACGACAGTCATCCATCGCATCATGCGATTAAAACGTGACCGTTGATCTTGAAAAATGATCAAGCACTTATTTAGCCTAAGCGCTTAGTCACCACCTGCGATTGTATGGAATAGAGAAATAAGGGTAAAATGAGGCAACGCTTAAATTTATAAGCCTGTGATTCTACGCCTGCGATCATATGAAAATGGATTGAAGGAAGCTCCTCATATAGATTAATTCGACAAGGAATTAACACTAGAACAATACAGAGAATTGATAAAATATCAAATATGATCTGTTGGTGAATAGAGAATGCAGCAGAAGCATGATAATGATATGACAAGTCAATCCATGTTTGTGATCAACTCATGAAGACAAAAGAACCGACACACATTCATGATTAAAAGAGAGTTAATTCATGAGCATTATGAATAAAGAATAAAAAGGAAAATGATGTTAGTTAAGGATTAATATTATCATTTAAATGAAAAGGTACAATGGTTCAAAATCAAAATATGCATTGATTCGAAATTCACACCAGTTGGAAGACTATATAAAAAAAAAGGAATGGTGAAAAGAATTAGTAGTTGAAATAGTTGAAGTATATATATTTATATATAATGGATTGAATGAAGATTCATTATATCATGTCAGTGCCTTTTTACAAGTTGGGTCTTGTATGAAGATTAAATTCATCACATCTCAATTGGATCTGAGATCAACAAGTTGGGACTTGTTATGACGGTTGGATTCCTCATTTCTCAGTTGGATCTGAGAACTACAAGCTGGTCTTGTAACAGAGAGCTGGGTCTCTCATAATTGTATGAAGATGTTATTCAAATATATAACTTATGTATTCATTCAATTTATTCAAATAAATAAAATATTTATTCTTTTATATATATTGATTGAGAAAATGAAATAAATATTTGTCGTTTAGTTAATTTATGAAAAGTGGAAAATTGTCCAAAGTTTTGTGACACTGATTAACCCCCCCCTCTCAGTGTCAAGTATCCATTTCAAAAATAACAACATTAACAAAATCACGTGAAGTAAGAAAATATATATTAATACTATAATAAGGAAAAAATACAATAAATGAAAATAAATAAGAAAATTTTATTCATGAAATATAGAAAGATATGGATATTGTTTAATATAAACTCATGTTAAAAGGAAACGTGTCACTATAATTAACATTTGTTGTTATTTGTTGCTAGTTTCTCCAGGTGTTGTGCATCTTTTACAAACACAAAAGGCTATCACCATTAATTCAATTGCAAGAAGTGTGCAGATAACATTGAAGCTAGAGATCTTTCTGAACTTCCTGAACTCTAACTTAGGCAAGTAAGACCGAGAACAAGATGAAAAGACTGTGCTCTGCCATGGTGGTAAGCCCTTTAGATAGGTTGGTCTCATTGTCTGATGAATACTGCATGGAATAGTTGACTACATGGAATAGGATTGCCTCTTAAGCTATATATTTTAAGGTGTCCACAACTCATTGATCATTCATTTTTAAATCCAGTAAGACCAGAAAAAGGAATAAGAAGAGGGTGATTTCCCTTTAAAATAGAAAGGTTCTTGAGAGATGGATAAGTTTTTAATAGAGATTATAATGCTCCAACATTCACAAAGCTACATAGGAATGGGTTGGGAATAATGATTGATTCAGACCAAGTCACCCCACTGTTTTCTTTTCTGCAAGCATCTCTTGTGAGTTATGTCATTTCGATGGACTAGGGATACAAATGTACCCTCGAAAGACTTCAACCACCTCAATCTGTGAGTTCTGTGGGAATTCTCATTCTTCCCACTTGTCCTCAAGAGCTCTTTTAACATCCCACAATCCACAGAGAGAAAGCAGAGGAAGTCGACTATCTAAGGGAAGGGAAGCACCTGAAGCAGGTATTTATTTTTTCAGAATAACTATTTATTTTTTATAAACTAGTTTTTATTTTCTGAAAATGGAAAGGAAGATTGAGAAATAGTAAAAATGAAATGAAACCATATCTCTCTACAAGATGGACACTGCTCCAATCACCCAAAGCTTATCTTTGTATATATTTGCATTAGATGAACATAGATGGAACACGTCAATAACTATTCTCATTACAGAGTTTCATTTCAAACAACTATGAATTTTTTGTTGTTGTGATAAATTGGAAGTAGCCCTGGAATTTTCTAATAAAAGCAACATTCAAATTTTGAATTTTTGTAATAAAAACTAGAAATTTATATTTACTTGCAACAAAAAGTAGAAAGAACATATATAGTATGACCATGGAAGTTTACCCTTATATAAAGTTCAAGACTTAAAACCAAATAATGTTAGGAATGATGAATCAAAGCCTGTGAATATTATTTTGTCTAAAATTTTGTTCAATTATATACTATGACCATGGAAGTTTACTCTTATATAATGTTCACGACTTAAAACCAAATAATGTTAGGAATGATGAATCAAATCCCGTGAATATTATTTTGTCTATTTTTTTCATAATAATTGATAATTCTTACCTAGGAAGTTTTTCCAATTATATACTATGACCATGGAAGTTTACTCTTATATAATGTTCACGACTTAAAACCAAATAATGTTAGGAATGATGAATCAAATCCCGTGAATATTATTTTGTCTATTTTTTTTCATAATAATTGATAATTTTGTTTATAAATAAATCAATGTTTTCATAATTAATCATATTAATTTACTAATTGGTTTTAATTCAGGTTTACTTACCTATTTTTTTTATTCCTTTGTTGCAGGGAAGAGTCTCCCCTTGAACCTCTCTAGCCATCTCTGGAAGCTTTCCAACGATCTCCAGAATCCCCAAAACAAAGTTTGGTGTAACTTTGTAGCCTCTAAGGCTATTGGTGAAAACCATTGAGACCGATAGAAGCAGATAATTGTGGCCACTGAGGAGATCAAGCTCAATGGGTATAAGAAGAGAGAAGGATCCCATGCATGGAACCATTGAGAAGAGGATGGTGATGCATGGAACTCACCCAAATAGTGAAGTTGTTTACAGTGATATTTTTTTAAATCCATTGTCTTCCACAAGAGATGCGAAGAAAGGACCTCATCTTATCTCCATTTGACCATTCTGATATCACAAACATCGGGATGCTCAAATGATGGGCTTAGGAATTTATCAACAACTCGAGAACATATATTTTTATACAATTCCATGTTTATTTTGCTAGAGGGAGTCGCACTGGTTTGAACAATTTTTTTCTAGATGGAGTCACACTGGTCCTCAGGTACTGAGGAGCTGAATAACATCTTTGACAGGCTCTATGGCCTCACACGCTGGTGGTAACTTAGATTTGACAGGATCCATGGCCTCACGGAGTCGGTCACACTGTTGGTAACTCAAGAAACGTTGTTGGTAACTCATCTTGAGCTCAAGCCAGCCTTCCTAGAGCCTTACATTGTTGGTAACTCAGCTTGAGCTCAAGCCATCCTTCATCCATCTTAATTTTGAGCTCAAGCCAACCTTCCTCCATCGTAATTTTACTAGGATCAAAAGAAATAATAGACATATAGGAGTCAAAGGAAATAACACACAGGAAGAACACAAGAATGTCTTCAAAGATTTGAGGAAATGGATGCTACATGCCAAGAAGAAATAGACGTTGATCCAACATGCAAGCTACAGTTGGATAGCGCTCAGCTACACAACACTCATCTACAACACAACGTTTGGACATCAAAACATAGTTGTACACCATAACATAAATTTAATACTAATTTACTTAGGATAAGATAAACAAAATAGACATAAACATTAAACTAATGCTAAGATCAAAGCTAGCATTAATTCACTTGAAACAATGTACAACTTAATGCACCTTAATGCAGTCCTGAATTGATAATTTTCAAACCAAATATTTCAGCCTGGCCTCGATATGAGGCCAAATAAGAACTCAAAGTAAAAACTTAGACTTAATAATAAAAAGACTTAATAATAAAATTTGAGTTGAAAAATTGTATGACTCCTTCAAAACTTTGGTTTAAATGATGGGTATGTGTGAAAGGATTAATAGGAGATTGAAAAAACGGTTACTAGAGCCCGAAGGAAAAGGACTAATAAATGTTGACATGGTATTGAAACTTGTGTTATTTGTTAATCAAACTACTCATACTTTATTTTGATCTATTCACTTAATTTTTTATTAGTATTATTTAAATTACTTGTTAATTAATTGTATAAATTCATTGTATAGGACGACGTGGAATCTTTTGATATAAGCGACATCTTGTTGTTTTCATCTGGAAAATCTTAACGTTTACAAGTTACTGTTTGAATGGATTGATTTACCTTTTTCTTTGTGAAGAACTTATTGACGAAATGGATTTGGTTGATAGCCTAGTGATTAGATACAATTGAGTGCATAATTGTAAATGTACTTAAGAGTTCATAATTAGAATTCAACATTATGAAGGCTTAAATAGCTTTGATAGGGATTAATTATACTTTAATTTGTGTCTAAATATGCATGATTACGTCAGGTGAGCTTAGATAAGCTCACACTATGCACAACAATGAGGGTAGTGTATGGTGGTGCAACAAAATAAGCCTCTCGGAGGTGCATAACAAATCCAGTTGCCTTGGTTCATGTGTAGCAATATGTTTATGGTGCACGCGCAGTTAACGGGGTCGCAGTAAAGGCACATTATTTAGTAGTCGTAGTTCATTACTAGTTTTCTATACACCTTATTCCATGCAAATCCACATATAATTTGGGATTGATATTAGATTCCTTTGATAATCCGCTCATAATTTGCCAGATGTATTAATGTTTGATATTTCGTTAATGAAAGTAAAGAAATGTGTCTTTATATATAAATATGTTTGATTTTTAACTTTTAATAAAACTTATATATAAACAATGGTGACCTCAAATGACATAAGCAATTCAATTTTAGTAGATAAATTCTCTACCAAAAAGTTGCATGAAAAAAAAAAAGGGTTTAATCTAATGAAAAAAAAAAAAAACCATGTGCAGTGTTCATCACGCACCTGATTCTAATTTAATGGAGGTTATGATAGGATCCAACTCAAGTGGATTACAAATTTACAACGTTGTGATAGTCATTTGGGGAGCCATGCAGTGCATTTCCTAGATAAAAATACTCAATTTACCTTTGTAAAAATGTCTTGTTCCATAACCATGGATCCACTGTAGCTTACTAGATTTTGCAGAGGGTGCCAGAACTAAATATACGAATGACACTAATATGCCAGTTTATCCAAAATGTCTTGTTCCAAAACCATGGATCCATTGTAGATAACTAGATTTTGCAGAGGGTGCCAGAACTAAATATACAAATGATGTTAATATGCTAGTTTATCCATGAGCCTATTTCTAATTTACCACATACTGGATAACAACAACGAAATCAAAATATAGAACTCAAATTGAACACATCCACACATAATAAATGTATATGTCTGCTTACCTGATGAGGGGGATCCATTTCCATGCTCTCCTCCTTTGGCTTATGCGAGCATGGAACCAGCCACTAAGCACGGGAGGAGAATTGACAAGGCTAGAGCTATCACCATGCTCATCATTCAAGTTGTTAGTGATCTGGTCGAGAGAGTCAATCCCTCCATCTTGACGAAGTCAGATTGATACCATGATCTTCGAAGGAGATTTTTTTATTTGTAGTTATGGAAGTTAGCATGAGAAGTTGTTATTATTCATACACATACAAGTCAAATACAAGGGTAGCTACTTAATCTACTCAATATACTAAACTAACTGCTTAACCCATAGAATCATTAAGATAAGCTTATTATACAACTCCATCAACAACAGAACCAACTGAAGAATCGACCCGATCTACTACTGGTTGGTCTCTAACAGGTAGGGATGCTGGTTATGAATTAACAGGAACTAGGAAACGAACTGTTATAGATATGAATAAGCCTCTGAATCAGATGTTGAACCAAATGTACTGGATCTGCCAGATCAACTTCTGCTTAATCAAGGGCATAATCAACCACACAGAATGACACAACTAGAAATATCAGCTAAGATATGGAAAGGCCTGCTCTTCCTACTTTCACTCTTTTTACTTTTACACATGATGCATATGAAATCAAAGTAATGTTATAAACGAACAACCTACATGTCCTTTATTACACATCCTTCTACCAAAAAAACACTTGCTTCCACCTTCTTTGGTAAGGACTTGTTGCTCTACAACTCTCCTTGTTTTGCTATGCGTTGAAAATATTGCTTCCTCCTCCATCTTTGTATGTATTTGCAGATTTATTTTTTGATCTGTACCTAGCATCATTTAAACATCAACACCGCTATCCAAAGTATTATTATTTGTAGAAAATAAATAGAGGTTGTAAATATTTTTAGAGCTCTTTGTTTTGAGCTTAAGGTTCCATTTTCTATATTTTATAGAATACATATCTAGATCTGTTTTTTTTTTTTTCTATTCTTTATTGAAAAAATGGTGGAGTCAAGAATTGTTGAGCTCCTAGCTCTCCACAATTATCACACATGGAAACTCAAGATGCAATCATTGTTGCAATCTAAAGGAATTTGGAAAATATTAGCTAAGGATCAACTCATGTTTATCAAGGAAATCAAGAGGTTTTCCTATTGAAACAAATTTGATGAAGCCATGGGTCTCTTTGGATTGCATGTGTGATATAGTTTGTTATTTCATATTGTTGAATGTAAAACTCCAAAAGCAATTTGGGAGAAGTTGGATATATTATTTGGTAAAGTCAACGAATTTCGAGCCCTACAGTTGGAAGCAACGTTGTCATCACTTGTACCTGATGAGCATGCATCCATTGAAGATTACCTTGCAAATTCAGGTTACTGGTGGCACAACTAAAAGGGTGCACGAAAAAACTAAATCAGATGAAGAGTGCATTTTCTTTATTTTATTCAAGCTAAAAGACCCTTTCTAAGTTTTTTTATTCTACATTTTATTTTACTATGGATGCACTAGGAAGTGAGTTTAAAATTCCCTATTTTGAGATTTTATGTGAGCATATTACTATGGAACAATCTAAACTTATGCAATTAGATTCTCTTTCTGGCTCCAAGAATCAAGATCTTGTGGCTCATACCTCTAAAGGTAAGCAAAAGACTCATCATAAACAGAAGAAAGATTATGCTCAAGCTGGTGAATCTACCTCCAAGCCTCAACATAAATCAAAATATTTTCCTCCATCTTCCAAGTCCGATGAGTCTTCCTCTAAGACAAGGAAGAAGAATTCAAGTGAAACCTGCAGTTTATGTGGCATACATGGGCATGTCAAATCCAAATGTTGGTTGAAACTTGAATCTTTGAATGAATCCATGAGGCACCAAAACATTTCAGTGCCCAACCTTCTTCATCAAGTAAAGGGAACGCTTTATCTATTGAGGCCTTATATACATATTCAAATAGTTGAATACTTGATTCTGGTGCATCACATCACGTGAATGATTCTCATGAGTTTCTAGCTTCCACATTTGAATGTAACATTTCAGAGATTGTAGTTGGAGACTACACAACTGGACGTTTTAGGATTTGACACTATGTAGTTAGATAAAGGGTGTATCAATGATTTTCTTCTTGTTCCTAACATCTCTGCAAATCTACTCTCTATCTATCAGATATGTCATTCTGGTAATGGGAAAACAATAGAGTTTTATCCTAATGATGTAGTCATTTGAGAAATACACAATCTAGACATTGTGGTTTCATTTGAAAATATGATCATAGTTCTTGATTGTAGATTTTATCCTTCCTCTCGTTCCTCTTTCATTGCACATGTTGATTCTTTAAGTAGGCTTTAGCATCAAAGGTTTGAACATTTAAACTAAATACATTTACAGTGGTTGAGCAAAAAAAATTTGGTTCTTAGTCTTCCTAAAGTTTATTGTACTAATAGAGTTTGTGTAGGTTGTGTCCTTAGAAAACAACATCAAGATCATTTTCCTGAAGGAAATATATTTTGTGCGACAACAACTCTTAAGTTGGTACATAGTGATCTAATGTCGTTTCCAACTCGCTTATTTCCAGGGGCTAATTATGCACTCACTTTCATTTATGACTTCTCACGTCTCTCTTGGGTGTACTTTCTTAAGTGCAAGAGTGAGGTCTTTGCTACTTTTAAGACCTTCAAAGATTTTATTGAGAAGTAGTCCTCTCTTTCTATCAGTAAACTACACACATATAATGGGGTGGGTATGCCAATCAATAATTCAAGTATTTTTGTAGAAAAAATGGAATTCAACATCAACACTTTGTTCCATACACCCCTCAACAAAATGGTGTTACTGAAAGAAAGAATCAAACACTAAAAGAAATGGGAAACTACATGATTCATTCCAAGAACATGGTACCTTCTTTCTATGTTGAAGTAATAAATTGTGCCAACTACATTTAAAATCAGATTCCTCATAGGGAAGTGTTTCATATGACTCCAGAAGAATCTTGGAGTCATGTTAATCTCAATGTCCCTACTTTTAGAGTATTTGGAAAAGTAGCATGGGCCTTCATTCCAATTGAAAATCACAAAGCTATGGAAAAGAAGATCCAACCACTGATATATGTTTGTTATTGTGATGATATGAAGGCATATAGGTTATTTGATCCTATTTATAAAGAAGTCTTCTTTCGAATAGTTTTCCATTTTGATGAGGAATTCAACCTCACATCATCTCCTTCTCCACCTTCAGATTGTCATGCTGACAATGGCGTAGATCATGTTGACATTTTTTCTTTTATAGAAGAAAACTTTGATGACCATTTTGAAGATGAACATCAGTCAACAAAAAATATGCCACTTGCACCAATAGAACATGAGCAAATTGAATGTGGACAACTTGATCAAGAATCACATATCAATAGGAGATTTCATGAGAGAGATGTCTGAGAGGTATGGCTATGAGCCAATTGATTTCATCTATTCTACCTTTGTCTCTCATTATATTCGGTCACAAAAAGCTAGTGTCTCCTTTTTGAGTCATGTCATTTCAAATGATCCCCAACAATTTTTTGACGCTATTGGGATACTCGAATGGGCTACTACCATGATAAAAGAGTATTCTTTATTGATGAAGAATCACACATGGGATCTCATTCCTCTTCCTAAGGGACGAAATACAGTTCACTGTAAATGGGTCTATATGACAAATATGGAGTAGATGGTTGTATTGAAAAACATAAAGAACATATTGTGGCCAAGGTATTTTCGCAGGTTGAAGGGATTGATTAGTCTGAGACCTTTTCCCCTATTTCCAAGATGAATTCCATATGCCTTGTACTTTCTCTTGCTGCTTCCCAAGGCTGGTAAGTTGTTAATCCATAGAAAAATCCGTATGTTATGTATAAAATCCATTATTAAGCTATAGATATTGAATTATTAAATTTCTAGTGTTATATTTGTATGTAGGTTAGAACCCTTGATTGCACCCTTTCATTATAATTGTACCCTTGTCTCCTATATATATGCAAAGGAGACCTAGCATTAGGATCATCTTATCGCATATCATATGGTATTATGAATTGGATATATTGTAAAAGGAGGTCTCCCCCTCAAAGTCGACTATACGCATTTACTTCTTATCATTTTTAAGGAATTGATCATAGCATTTGGTATCATATCATCAATTAATCCTAGGGTTTTGCTTCTTCAAGCGCGAAATTATGAATTTTTTTATATATCTTATTTTCGTATGTTGTTTTAGATAGTTAAATTTAGAGGTTACTTAAAACACATATCAAGGTACCTATGGTAAAAGGTTCAAGTTATGGGTCATTTGTTTTTCGGAGATATACCCTATGGAAGATATGGTTTTAGACTCATCTTGAATTTAATTTTAAATGAGTCATCTTGGTATTTTTACTACAAATTATTTTTTGGGAGGTTGCAAATAGTGAAATCTTATCAGAGTACTACATGTCAAAATTTTATACTTAGAAGGGTTCAAAGTTTAGATATATATCAAGACAAAGGTCAACCATCAAAACATACTCCAAATTAAGATTTTGAAAGGTACACAACTTACAATTGACATAAATTTTAGTTGGAAGATCCATTTTTTGTATCAATGGCTTTGTGAAAGAAAAAATAATTATATTATCTCTTGGTCCATTTTTACAGATGAATTGATATCACATTATGGGGATGTTAAGAGCAATACATTCTTTATTTAATTGATAAATCTTCAGCAAACATTTCCAATTACAAGGCACATTCAACAATTCCAAAAGCTCAGTATCAAGGTAAAGAATATTACTGAGGATAATTTGTCATATCTCTTTATGGGAACTCTAAAGGATAACATTCAACATGAGGTACATCTATTTGAACCTAAATACCCACAACAAGATTTCAATATGGAAAGGAAAGTGGAAAAAAAAATATGGGTATGAGAAGGGTGCCCTCTAACAACTATAGAGAGAACCGTGTTCCCTATCCTAACCTCAATCAACCAACAAGTTTAACACCTCAACAAATGGATGAAATAATAGAAAAGGGACCATGTTTCAATTGTCACAAGAAGTACAATAAGGGGCATAAATTCATTGAGAATAAATTATTCAACATAGACAGTGAAGAGGATGAAGATAAAGAATTGGAACCATCACAAGATCTAGATATTGAATATATTACTCCAACAATATCTTGTCATGTTGGCCAATATCAGTACTCCAAAAACCCTCAACATACAAGGATACATAAAAAAGAATAAGGAAACAATGTTGATTGTTTTTGGTAGTACCCATAACTTCATCAATTACAAATTAGCAAAAAATATCAATTGCTTTGTATATCTAGAACTAGAGTTTCAAGTAATGATTATAAATGGAGGTACCATAAATTGTTATGGGAAGTTCCATAGTATTAAGCTCAATATCATGGAGTAGTTTTTGGATATTCCCATGATTGTCTACCAAATGGGTGGTTTCGATGTTATATTAGGGGTCCAATGGTTACAATCATTGGGAACAATGGCCCTTAATTTTCAATATATTTTCATGAGATTTTTCTTAGAAGGTAAGGAAATTGAGCTTTGAGGTATCCAAGGGAAACCCTATAAGGTGATAAGGTCTAATAGTGTGTTAGTCAAAAAGGGACACCATGGTGTAAATGCACATTTTTTCTAACTAAATTTTCAAACATCTATTTCCTCTGCTCCATTTGGATCTCCAAACAATTATCAACAATCATTCCAAGGTGTTTGGAGAAATTCCTAAGGGTCTTCCACATGATCGAGATCATGACCATGCTATTCATTTGCAACCAGAAAGTGTACGACCTAACATTAGGCATTACAGGTATCCATATGCAAAGAAGAGTGATATTGAGTGTATGATCCAAGAAATGTTAGAGGTCAACATTATTCAACCTAGCCAAAGTTATTTCTCTTCACTAGTGGTGATGGTTACTGAAAAGGATGGGTCATGGCATATATTTCCAAATTATATACAACTCAAAAAAATTACCATTAAAGATAAGTTTCCTATTCATGTCATTGATGAATTATTAGATTAATTGCATGGAGCGAAATTATTTACTAAGTTGGATCTTCATTTTGGATATCATCAAATCAGAATGAGGAAACAAGACATTCCCAAAACAACTTTTAGAAAAAATGAAGGTCATTATGAGTTTTTGGTTATGCCATTTGGACTTACTAATGCACCTTCAAAATTTCAAAGCTTGATGAATTCTATTTTCAATCCCTTCTTTGGAAAATTTGTGTTAGTATTCTTTGATGACATACTAATCTACAACAAATATTGGGAAGAGCATGTACAACATGTTGAAAGAGTATTACAACTATTGGAAGAGAAACAACTTTATGCAAATCCTTCCAAGTGTGCCTCTAGGGTTCAAGAAGTGGAATATTTGGGTCATATTGTATCTCATGAAGGTTTAAAAGTGGACCCTCACAAAATTAAAGCTATGAGGGAATGGCCAATTTCAAAAACCTTGAAGAAAATTAGAGGATTCTTAGGATTGACAAGATATTACTACAAGTTTGTTAAGAATCATGGTGAAATAGAAGCACCTCTACCAACATTATCAAAGAATGAAACATTTTCTTGGACTGAATAAGAAACCAAATCTTTTGAAAAAATTAAGGAGGCTATGTATACAAATTTCGTCCTGACCACACTTGACTTCACAAGAATATTTATTGTGGAGTGTGATGCCTCAAGGCATGGAATTGTGTCATTTTTAATGCAAGAAGGAATGCCCCTTGCCTTTGAAAGAAACCAACTTAAAGGAAAAAACTTACTCAACCAATTTATGAAAATGAAATTTTTTCCATAGTATATGTTGTTCATAAATGACACCCTTACCTAATAGGAAGATACTTCAAACTAAAAATATATCATGATAGTTTGAAGTAATTATTGGAGCAATGATTGTCTTCAGAAGAGCAACAAAAATGGGTTACAAAGATGCTAATTTATGATTTTAAAATTATATATAAAAGAAGAAAACACAACGTTGTGGAAGTTCCCCTTTCAAGGAAAGAAGAAGAAACAAAAGGTTCACTATGTGTTATTTCTATTCTGCAATCTGATTGGGTGGACGAAACAAGGATAGAATGGAAGAAACATCAAGAGGTATGCAGGATCATTCAACAACTATGAGAGGACCCCACTTCATTAGATAATTTTGTATGGAATGATTTTCTATGGTATCATGGTTTCTTATATTTATGTAAGAATTCCCAATTCAAACAAAAGGTTATTATGGAATTGCACACTTATCCTAAAGGAGGACATTCATGATTCTTGAAAATGTACTACAAGATCAAGAGGGAATTTTTCTAGGAAGGTATTAAAATTAATGTTCAAAAGTGTGTGTCTCAATGTTTGGTTTTCCAATAGAATAAGGGAGATACAATCAAGATGTCAAGTCTCCCACAACCATTAACTATACCAAGTCAATGTTGGGAAGAAGTTACAATGGATTATATTATAGGTTTACCCAAATCCGAAGGAAAGACTATCATCATGGTAGTAGTGGATTGACTGACAAAGTATGCCCATTTTTTATCTCCTTATCATCATTTTAAAGAAAGTACAATAGTCACAACATTCATGGAAACAATTCAAAAGCTTCATGGAGTCCCCAAGATTATTATAAGTGACAAAGATCCAATTTTCACTAGAATTTTTTGGACTGAATTATTTTTTTGTTTGGGTACTCAATTGGATCACATCTCATATTACCATCCTCAATACAATGGAAAAACAAAGATTGTGAATAAATGTATAGAGGGGTATCTTTGTTTCTTTGAATCTGATAAACATACATAATGGGTCAAGTGGTTGCCCTTGGCAGAATGGTGGTACAACGCATCCTTCCATACTTCATAAAAAATGTCCCCATTTTTGGAACTTTATGGATATCATCCTCCATCCATTACATCACCCTTGAAAGGGAATACAAAGTTTCAAGTAGTGGAGGACCACATAGGGGGACCAACAATAGGTTCTCAAACTATTGAAGGACAACTTGGTTATGGCACAAAATAGGATGAAAAAACAAGAAGATCAACATAGAAATCAAAGGGAATTTGAAGTGGGGGATTGGGTATTTATGAGACTACAACCATATAAATAGATGTCTCTCAAGAAAAAAAAAAGGGGCAATAAATTAGCACCCAAATATTATGGCCCCTATAAGTCTTTGTGGGGGATTGTAAGTATGGCTTAGAAATTGGAGTTTCCTCTATCTTCACATGTACATTCAGTTTTCTATGTTTCTTGATTAAAGAATGTCATTAGAAACAAGATACTAGTCTAAATTTTTTTACCATAGATTAATGAAGAAAGGAAAATCATATTAGAACTAGAAACAATCCTTGAAACAAGGATTAAGCAGTTGAAAAAATGAGCAATTACTAAGTACCTCATTAAATGGAATAACCTACCAATGGAAGAGGTGACATAGGAAGATGAGTTCTTCTTGTAGAAACACACATGGTTAGTCAAGTGTTGAGGACAACACTTGTTTGAAGGGGAGGGGAATGTTAAGCACTGGACAAATCCCCATGTTATGCATAAAACCCCTTATTATTCCCTAGATATTGAATTATTATATTTCTATTGTTATATTTGTATGTAGGATAGAACCCTTCATTGCATCGTTTCATTATAATTGTACCCTCTCTCTCTCTCTCACACACACACACCAAGGAGACCTAGTCTTAGGATCATCTTATCACATCTCATATGGTATTCTAAATTGGATATATTGTAATGGGAGGTTTCCCCCTTGAAGTGAATTGTAATTATTGAATTATTGTAATTTTTAAGGTGTGGGATCATAATATCAGTATACTATATGGATGTGAAGAGTGCCTTTCTCCATGGTGATTTAGATGATAAAGTCTACATGGAGCATCCTATTGGTTTTGTGTAGGATTCTTCTCTTGTTTGTAGGCTTTTCCATTCAATGTATGGTGTCAAACAATCTCCTTTAGCTTGTTGGAGCACTTCACACACACCTAGGATTTATTTTTTCCTAAGGTTTTCCCTATGTTTATTAGTCATTATCCAGTATCCTAAAGTTTAGGGAGAATATTCCTCTAGGATAATATTCTCTTCAATTTTCACTTCAGTTTGATCAGTTGAGTGGAGTCTAGATGCTACATTGGGATTATCACCATGCAACATTGGGATCATCACTAGCTAATGCATATTGTCCTTGGGATCATCACCAGACTATTGAATTACTCATGATTCCCTGATATCCTCCTCACTTCACTCTATTTCATTAAGTTAACTGAATACTGATAGATTAGTTAACTCGGACTAGGTGGAAATTCACTCTTGTAACTTCTTGAGAGACTAGATTAGGTGGCAGTTTACTCCCGTAACTATTGGTGTGTGTCTAGATCACTCTAGAACACCACTATGACGCATTAGTTTTTTTTTTTTAACAGAAACGGTTATGGGGTGTTTATATTCATCTTGGCCTGAATGCCGAAAATCTGATTACATTGAATATTTCTTTGTTCTGTTGCATATCGCTGCTAAGAATGAGGGTGAAATTGAGGCTTTCCGATTTCCTCCTTGATAAGGAGCGCAAATACTTGATTTCAGTGATTTCCCCCCACTTGGAGATATAGACAAATTTGTTTAAGAGTAAACAGTAAAGCATGGCAGCAAACTTCTTAAGGAATGGGTTCCCATGATTCTTCTTCGTCTTTCATTTTGACCCCGACAGAGAGGAGGGCAACTTTGTTGGCTTCGATGTCCTCCTCTTTATTATGAATTCTCAACACATGATAGTACCTCAAATTCTGAAAGTAGTTTCCCAAGCCTTTGATTCTAATTATCAGCCTTGATAGTTTAAGATCTGAAGCTGAGGAGTTGGAGACCATTGCGTTTATGATGATCTGGGAGTCACCTATAACATTGGTTTCTTTTATGTTTAAGTCTTTGAGGATCTTGAGACCTTGGAAGAGGGCCAAGGCCTCAGCTTGAATGCTGGAAGAATAACCGAGTCCCCAGGCATAGGAATGGATTTTATCCCCAAAAGGATTTACAACAACACCTCCTGCACCAACTATGCCCGGATTTCCCTTTGCTGCTCCATCAAAAAAGAGGGAATGCCTTGCTTGCGTTTTGAGCCAATCTTGAAAGTCGGTTTCATATTTTCTTATTTGCCACTCTTTAATAGTAGGGGCTTTTATGACTGTTGGGGTGAATCTAATATCTAGAGTTGATCCCCATGTAATGTCTTGTAGACTGAGATTGGAGTCGTCCTTTATGTCAATCAGTCATTCCTTTAATTGGTCTTTAATCCTGGTTTCTAGGGCCTTGGGATTCTGCTTTGCATTCCTGGAGATTCTTCTGTTGCGTTCTAGCCATATCTGCCAACAAATGACCTTTGGGAGGACCGCCCATGTCGCTTTGATTATCTGATTCTTTGGGGGGGGACCGGGATATCTGATTGCCCAATTCGAGAAGAGTTCAGTAGTGGAGCGAGGAAGCATGAAATTTGGATCTACATCTTGGACAAAGAAAGCCCAAATCTGCTTGGAGAAACTGCATTCTAGAATTAGATGGACTGATGTCTCGGTATTATCGTTGCACAGTGAGGAGATGGAGGGACCGTAGAAACCTTTCTTCTGCAAATAGTCATAAGTTAGGATTTTTCCATGGCAGAAGAGCCAGACAAAAAAGTCTATTTTGGGCCAAGAAGGAAAACGCCAGACCCCTTGCCATGGAGCTGGGTCGGGGGGGGCGTATGGCCTCTCGTTCAGCTTAGCGTATCCCAGAGAGACGGCATAACCTCTGGCATTCGGCCCCAGCCTTTCCAGTCTTTTTTCCTCATGTGCGTGGGCGCCAGGCTGTGTAGAAGCTCGAGCAGCGTGGTCCATTCAGAGGTCAAATGATCCGACACTTCAATGGGCTTCCATCCTGCCCAATCAGAGTTGTTCCAACAAGAAATATCCCACAGCGATCGCAGTCCCTTTTTGTCCATCCAGCAATGCAACGATCTAATGGAGGCTTTGTCCTCTATTGGGGCCTTATTCATGATTTTGTCTGTCCATATGTTGATTTTTTTTCCGTTACCTGGGATCCAGTAGGAGTGTGTAGTGATTAGAGGGCTAGCTCTGGCATACAGCTTGAGAAATGCCGAGTTGGGAATTTGAGTCACTTGTTCTAGACATCTGGATCGAGGTCCTCTGAAATATTTTTTCCATAGAGCCAATTGGGCCCAGCCCGGCTTGGGCGCAATGATCTTCCAAATAATCTTTGCCGCCATTGCCACATTCTGCTGATAGAGGTTTTTGAAGTTTAGACCGCCCTCGCACACCGGCTTGGAGATGGTTTCCCAACTGACAAGGGGGATCTTATTTTCGTTCTGTTTTCCTCCCTTCCAGAAGAACCTCCGAATGTACTCTTCCATTTTTTTTAAGGTGGTCACCGGAGCGAGAAGTCCGACGAATTGGAATAAAGGGAGGCTGATAAGCACAGATTTGATTAAGATAGATTTGCCAGCGGAGTTAAGCCAGGAGTAACCCCAGGCTTGAATCTTGGACTTGAATTTTTCCAACTGAGGGAGCCAGTCTTTGCTTTCCAGTCTCTTGTAAGTTACAGGGAGGCCTAAGTATTTGAAGGAGGACCAAGAAGAAGAGGCTGCAAACCCCAGACATCTAGAGATGTCAAAAAGCAATCTAGGCGTGATATTCCAAATGTAGATGTGGCATTTGCTCTTGTTGATGACGTTGTCTGAGGCCTCACTGAATTCATCCAGAACCGCTTTGAATTTGTAGGCAGAGGAGAGAGAGGCAGCACCCAAGAGCAGAGTGTCATCCGCAAACAAGGCATGATTAATGTTTTTGACCCCTCTGGCAATACACAGTCCATTTATGTCTTGATCTTGCATTTTTTTGTCTAACAGGAAGCTGAGGACAGAAGCTTGGATGACAAAGAGCAAAGGGGAAAGAGGACACCCCTGCCTAAGTCCTCTCGAAGCCTTGAAAAAATTAGTGGCTCTTCCATTTACCAGCGGAGCAATCCATGGCTCCGAGATACATGCCTGAATCCATTTGATGAAATTTTCTCCAAAACCAAATTTGCTCATAACATTTAAAAGAAAATTGTGATTTACTCGATCAAAAGTGTTTGCTAAGTCCAGTTTAACCACCATACCTTGCTCTTTTCGGCGAAGACTTGAGTGAATTTCCTTTTGTACAAGAATGTAATTGTCCACGATCTGCCTACCTTGAATGAAACCTCCTTGATTTTCAGGAATTATTTTAGGGAGAATGCACTTCAGCCTGTTTGCAATTACTTTAGTGATTATTTTATATCCAATGTTGCATAGGGGAATCAGACAGAATCTGTTGAAGTTGTTGGTGCCTTTTTCCTTGGGTAAGAGGGCTAAAAAAGCAGAGTTTGTGCTGCCACCTATTCTCTGAGTGTTTTGAGACTTCTGTACCATTTTGAGAAGGTCCTTTTCAACAATCTGCCAACGGGCTTGGAGAAATCTAGCAGAGAATCCATCCGGCCCGGGGGCCTTATCAGGATCCATATCAAACAGAGCCTTTTTGACTTCATCTTTAGTGACTTTGGCCTTCAGCTTCTCCTTCATACGCTGAGAGAGAACAGTGGGTATAATGTCTAGCAGATCTGGATATTGGTTTGGGTCTTTGTCCTCTCTATACAAGTCTTGAAAGTGTGAGAAGGTTGCTTTATTTATGTGATCAAAGTCGTTGTGAGTATCTCTATCCACTTTAATTGCTGAAATGGTGTTGAAACATTTCCTTGCCTGGGCTTGTTTATGGAAAAAAACAGTGTTCCTATCCCCTGCTTTGAGCCAGAGATTGCGAGATTTTAATCTCCAATACTCTTTTTCAGCTAGGCAGGCCTTGTGATAGCGCTGTTGTAGCTGAGCTTCTTGATCTATTAACTCCTTTGTAAGGGAAGATTTCTCCATACAGGCTTGATGGGAGACAAGGGCGGCTTTAATGAATTTCCTTTCTGTGGCCGGCTTGGGCAGAATTTTGGCCCAACTTTTTAGAACTACTTTTACCCTTCTAAGTTTTTCCTCCCATCTATAGAAAGGCAAGCCATTGACAGGCTTATTCCAGCAATCCTTGACAGTTTGCATAAAGTCTGGCTCCTTTACCCATAGAGGGCTAAATCTAAAGGGGATGGGGCCCAGGTCATGATGAGCTAGAAGTTCTAGCTTTATGGGCTTATGGTCCGAGACGCTACTTGCAAGGATATGCATTCTAGGCTCTAAACCTAGCAACAAAAAGGAGCTTTGAATCAAAAATATATCTAGCCTGGCAGCAATATGTCCAGGACCCACTCTTTTATTAGACCAAGAGTACTTACCAGATGAGGATTTGGTATCCAACAGGTCCCAGTCCTGCATAATGTCCTCCACCCATTCCCTTTCCGGATCTCGAACAACGTTGCCTCCCCTTTTTTCAGATGGGTGAAGAGTAAGGTTGAGGTCTCTAGCAATAATTATATTTTCCAGTTGTGTCAGCTCTGCTTGGCGTCGTATAGAGTCCCAACAGTCTTTTTTCCCCCCAACAGTGACTGGAGAGTAGACATTGAAAAGACAAAAGGTTTCCTTAGTGTCCAAATTCTACATTTTCAGTAGCAGCCAATGAGTGTTCCGAACCTCCAATAGTACTGTAAATTTGTTATCATTCCAAAGTGTGTCGATCCCTCCTGAGGCCCCCCGGGAAGGGATGGCTCTTGCTTCACTTTTCATCCAAAGTTTCTTGCTTGCTTGAAGGAAGGCTATGTCTTCCAGCTTTGTCTCCTGGACGAGAAGTATGTCTGGGGTTTCTGTTCTGATTAAACTTCTGATGGCTTCTTCCTTTACTTTGGACCCCATACCTCTACAATTCCAGGAGATGACCTTCATTATTTTTGTTTCTGGAGGGCTCCCTTGGAGCCTTGGGGCTAGTTTTTCAGTATCTTAGTCTTTGGGGCTAGCAACTTTTCCAGTGTTGGCTGGCTGCCCTAAAGTTTTTCTTTATGGGTCTCCTGCTCCCTTTTTTCCCTGTCAGATTTCCGGCCTCTTAGAGATATCCTCACCGAGGTTTGGGACTCACCTATTTCTCCTTCCTCTTCTGATTCGTCTATTTCCTGCTCTTCTCCCTCGACTTCTATAGCCTTACCTTGAGGATCCTCAGCACTTGTTCCTTTGTTTGTGGATGAGGACGTACCTTTACTGGAAGGAGATTCTTTTTGGGTCTCGATCTCCATGGTAGCCTCTGTCTCCTCTTGGACCCCGACCTCCTGTGTGTTCTCTGGTTGTGAGCTTAGAGGGCCAAACTTATTTCCTGGACCAGGATTGAGAGGGATATGCTGGGCAATGGCCTGATTGGGTCCCTTGCCGTTAGGGCCTCCCGGCTTCTGGCTCTTGGAATTGAATTTAGATCGCTTGACTTGGTTCCATCCATCCTCCTTTCCCTACATAACCTCTTTGTTGGTTGGGCATCCTCTGGCGAAGTGGCCATAAACATGGCATTTCCGACATTTGAAGGGTAGTTTTTCATAGTCCAGTTTCTGTAGATGCGTCCAGCTTCCGACCTGTAATGTGATGGCATCTGGTAGACCCACCTCCAGATATACTTCTACACAGATCCTGGCACAGTCATATTGATCCTTGGTATTCGCTCAGTCTATAAATTTTCCCAGATCATTTCCAATGTGTCTCAGGGAGTCCCCATTCCAACAGTGTACTGGGAGATTTGGGAGTCTGACCCACACCGGGACGGCTTTGGGCACATCCACTTCTGGATCGAAGTCCGGGGTCCATTTGTTCAAGTACAGACCCTGAGGGCCCATGAAGTAGGGGAAATTTTGGAATATCAGGTCTTTGTCGTCCTTTGTAGTGAACTCGAAGAGGAAGTATCCTCTCCCCAGAAAGTAAGAAGTGACTCCATCTTTGATCAACGACGCCCAGTTTCTGTTGACCCAACTTTCGGTGGATTTTGGGGACGGCCATAGCCCCGTGAACTGGCCAATGAGATCCCGATCGACCAATGACAGAGCAACCTGAATAGGGGTTTCTAGAGGGAGGGAGATCATAGGGATATCATCCAGTTTTTTCACAAATTTAGTAGCTTCCGAGTTTCTCTTTTGAGGGAGTCTAGCCAGGAGCCTATTGAATGCCTCAGCAGGCGAAGTCGATGGAGGAGGCGTAGGGGACGCCTGTGGGGTTCCCAGCCCCTCCATGGATGCGAATCCTGGGCTCGGGCCTGTCCCGTAGAGCTCAGACCCTGCTAGCTTGATTGTAGCAGTTGGCCTGCCTTTTTAGCTCCAGCTTTTCCAGCGCATGCAAACTTTATGCAGAACGAATGTGTAGCATGCATGCAACAATTATGCATGCAGCGATTCCCAATGATCATTGATCGAAGGCGCAGACCAGAAACTCCACGCCCGCTCCACATTCTACATGCAATGCTCACCCGTCCTCTTCACCAGCGAGCGACTCACACTTCGGCAAGCGATCTGCCTCCACAGCGAGCTTGTTGCTCCACAGTAGCACAAGATGAGCACGTGCCTCTTAGATGGAAATCATCCTTCTTGAGTGCGTGGAAACCAACTTCCACAGTTCGGCTCCTCTCCAGTGATCTGCGGCCTCTCCAGATCGAGCCCTCTCCAGTGAACCGTGGCCTCTCCAGATCGAGCCCTCTCCAGCGAATCGCGGCCTCAGTTCGGCTCTTCTCGAAATCTAGACGGATTCGCGCCCTAACGGCAAGTGGCCTGTTAAAATTTGCTTCCGAGAACGCGCGTAAGTGTGGGCAGTAGAGGTTCGCACCCTACCAGAGGAGGGACCTGCGAACCTCTACCATGTTCGCACCAGCACTCTCGGCCTCGTTTCCCATTCTAAACTTAAATTATTAGTAGTATCATATACTATGGCGCATTAGTTACTCATGTATCCTATATCTATTGTAAAGTATTCACTCTTTGAGTGTGGAATACGGTTAATGAGAATTATTCCATTATTTCTCTCTTGCTTCTTTCTCAATTTATCTCTGCAAATGTGTGTGGTATTTTCTAGCTAGATTTATTTTGTGCAGGTTCAACACATTTACATGGTATCAGAGCCGACGAACTGCTAAAAAATATCTACACCAAATTTGTTTTGCAGGTACTGAAGATTGAAGAATGCAGAAAAGATGGATTATTCACTAACAATACTTCTCATGCCTCATATCTATTTGGAGTGGAAGCCAAAAAAATTTATGTTGCTCAAATGCAAAGGCTTGTACCAAATAACTATGGCAATGGAAGTAGAGACTAATTCTGCCCATGAAAAAAATGATTTTCTCAATACATAATATATGGCCATAGGATGTATCCTCTGGTGGATATGTCTGGAAATCTCAATGGTGCATCTACTTCATCAAATCCGTGCAAACATATACATCTTCAAAAAAATCTTCAACGAGCACAAACTTGCATAGTTGCAAGGTATTCTTGGAGTGAAGGATGTAAATGTGTTGAACCTACACAGAATAGATCTAGATAAACAATAATACACACATTTGCAGAGAGAACTTGAGAAAGAAGAAGAAGGAGAGAAAGAATGAAAGAATTCTCATTAACCATTTTGAATAATAAATAATTTACACATGATATACTCTGTATAACTCAATGAGTTCACATTGGAGGAGAACCAATGTTCCATAGTGGTGGTATAGAGTGATCTGGACACACACCAACAGTTAAGGGAGTGAACTGTCACCTAGTCTAGTCTCTTAGGAAGTTACGTGAGTGAATTGCCACCTAGTTGAGTTAACTAGTCAACTAGTCTTCAATTAACTGACTGAACAGAGAGGAGTAGTGAGGAGTTAACTCAGGGAATCAAGGGTAATGCACCAGTCTGGTGATGATACCAAGGAAAGGTCGAATTATCATGGTGATGATCCCAATGTTGCATGGTGACAGAACCAATGCAGCATCTAAACTCAACTCAACTAATCAAACTGAAGTGTCAACTGAAAGAGAATATTCTCTAGGTGGAATATTCTCCCCTAAAATATAGGAGACTGGATAATGACTAATTATGACTAATAAACAAGGAAAAACCTCAGGAAAAAGAAATCCTAGGTGTGTGTGAAGTAACTCCA
>ML798113.1:171002-182206 GCA_009831015.1 Picea engelmannii
CTCCCGATCGTTGCCACGCGTCCTTCCAAATAGACGATCCTGATTATGTCGGGATTTCACCTTGGCTTTTCCCGATGGTATATCTCCCTCGCAGCTTCTGTCTGATCTGACGGCCCTCGTTCTTTCGGGTATCCACTTCCAATATGATGGTGCAAATCACTTCTTCTGCATGCCAACTCCCGCTCTTACCATCTGTGCAGCTTCTCCCGATCCAACAGCTGTCGAGATTTTCGAGTGTGATCCGATGGCTCTCGATCTCTTTCCTGTGCTCCTTACACGTAAAAGAGCGCTATGCCTCCTGAGCTTATTCTTTTGTTTGACCAACAATCCTGTGTACATACATGCCATCTTTATTACTGTACTTGCCATCAATGACAAGTATATGCTACCTGTTAATCATTTCCAACATGAGACATATTGATTCCTTAATCATTTTGGCTGATTTCAAGACCAAGAAATTAATGTAACAATCCCATATATGTCATAGAAAAATTGTCCTGCAAAGTGGTCTTCACTGCAACAATGGAGGAGGTTGAGCTCCTTGTGATGAGTAAATCATATACATATATAACTATCAGTATAAGTGAATCTATGTTCCTCATTAAATACACATTAGGATACATCTAAGAAAAACTCTAGAGAGAAGATAAGAGTCCATTTTTAGCATACCATGCCTGAGGTGCTTGCTTAAGTCCGTACAATGACTTCCTCAACCTACAAACTAATGAAGGATCATGAACATATCCCTATGGTTGTTCCATATATATCTCCTCATTAATATCTCCATGTAAGAATGCATTCTTCACATCCATATGGTGTACCTAAAAATTTCTAGTTGTTGCAATAGCTAGAGCTAATCGAATGGAATCAATCTTGGCAACTGGTGCAAAAGTCTCCTCATAGTCAATGCCTTGTACCTATGAGAAACCTTTAGCTAATAAAGAAGCCTTATAATTTGTAATGTATCCATTGACAACCCTCATTTTATTGAAAATCCACTTACGTATAAAAAATTTCCTGTTGGAAGGTAGATGAACCAACTCCCATGTGTTGTTCTCTGTCAGGGAATTTTACTCCTCTTTCATAGCTTTATCCCATTGGGAGTTTTGTTTATCCTTTGCATAAGAATGAGGATCTGATCCAAGTACCATATATCAATAAATATGCATAAATGTCTCCATGGTAGTAAAATATTGTGAAGGCTCCACAAATTCAGATTTGGTTCTCTATGGATTTACAAGATCACACACTAGATCACCTGCTCCCTGAAGAGTTCATTGTGTCCATCATTGTCGATGCTCTATACCTAAAAATTATTGATTCTGATCATAAATATCAAATATATCAAATTCATAGATCTGATAAAAAAATATGATCGAAAGAAGTCTCACGAAGTTATGCAACTAGTGGTGGTGGAGATGGAGAAGTGGATTGCTCCGGAAGTCCCTGTGAAGGACCCTCTTCAAACTTAACACTCCTTTGAATGAATAGTGTATCTGAAGGAGTATCTAATAACCTATATATCCCTTCACTCCCTCTAGATATCCCATAAAAATACACTCCTTACTTTTAGATTCCATAGCTTTCCTCCTATCGGAAGGGATCCTAGCCCATACATAGGAACCGAAAATTCTGAAGTGAGTGACTTCCGGTTTCATCCCACTCCAAGCCTCATATGGAGTGACTCCGTTGATTAATTTATGATGAAATTTATTCTAAATGTATGTTGCACAATTGATAGCTTCATCCCATAAATTTGGAGGTATTTCTCTAGCCTTCAACATACAATTGACCATCTCTTTCAATGTCATGTTCTTTCTCTCCACTACCCCATTCTATTGTGGAGTATATAGAACTGTGTGTTGCAAATCTATACCTGATTCTGAACAAAGATGCTCAAAATCCTTATTCACATAGTCTCCTCCATTGTTTGTACAAAGCTTGTTAATCCTCTTCCCTATTTGGTTCTCAACTAAATGCTTGAAATCTTTACGACACTAAAAAACCCCATATTTTAATTTGAGAAAGTAGACTGATCCAGATTATTTTCAGCACGAAATGAGAGCGGAGATATAATAAAGAAATGCAAAAAGATATCACAGATATTCAATAATATAACATAAATGTATCAGAGATGAAACCATAAACACAGATATACAATAATACATTATTTCTATTGATGAAAGAAAAGTACAGAGACTGTAAAAATCCAGAGTGAAAGACTCGCTAGAATGGTGACAGCTTATCTATGCGAAGAGATGTGACAACTACTCGCATTCACAAGAATATGATTACAATGAGGGTCTGAAGGCATTTTTACAATAAACAAGAATGCCAAAAACCCTAGACATCCAAAAACCTAACCCTAGGAGATGAAGCACTAAAAGTCATGTGGGCCCCATTTGGGTAAGTTAATACATCAACTTCTCAGGGTCGTAACTTTTGCACATGATCTCCATTTTAGGCGCAGGATAGACCGTTGTAAATGTATCGTCAAGGAGATTCATTTTGGGGGAAATATCGAAGGAACTTCCATATTGCTCCCCATTTTCCCAAAAACGTCGTTTAGGGCCTCAAAATGGCCCCAGAAGTTAAAAACTGCTAAAAATAGTAAATTAGCAAAATTGCTAGAAAATTGTTTTGAGCCAGTTGGAAAAGGTGGGTGGCCACTGATATCCATCTAGATAAATACTCCCTCCTTAGGAATAAATGGTCTCCATTGCGTTGAGTGTCCGAGGGAGAGGGAAAAACGTTTGCTGAATCTGAAACTTGGTGAACTGCTTGCCTTGCTGGAGACGTCGTGTTGCTCAATTTGTGGAAGTTTTCCACGAACTTGTTGAGGTTGAGGATGTTCAACAAGTCGAGCTACACAAGAGGACGGTGTGCAGAATGAATATTTTCTCTTTTCTGCAACCTTGTCAACTTGCTTTTCTTGGATAGAAGGTGCTTGGGGCAAGGTTGTAGTGGTTGCATTGTCCTTATGTTCTCCTTTTGAACATATTGTGAAGAAGTTGAATTTTGCAGTATGAGATACTACCATGTGTCATTTTTTAGGTGGAACAATAGTCGTAACTACCTCTGGTATTCTGTATATATGACCCCCTAGATAAAAAAATGAAACTGTGGGGTCAAGACTCATAAACAACATGGCGTCTCCACATATATGGATGGCCCAAGAGAACATCACATACATCCAGTGGGGAAACATCACATAATACCTCATCCTTGAAGGGTTGGATGTCATATGACAATCGACACTGCTGGATGACACGAAGATCTCATCCTTGGAGAAGCCACCTGATGTTGTATGGCTGCAGGTGTGGTGTTGTCGACAATCCCAACTGTTTGACGACCTCTGTTGAGATGAGGTTCTTCTGGCTTCCACTATCAACAATAAAATGCAGTGGGGTCCCCTTCACCCACATATGCGAATGAAAAAGGCGCTCCCCCTCTTTTGGATCTGTTGGTTCTTCTGGTTGAATTGCTACGGTTGCAACAATAGCAGTGGGGTCTGCGTCGGTGATTTGTATTTTACTAGTATTTTCAAAATCAGATTCTGAATCAGAGTTTGGCTCCTTGTCTTTGATATTGGCCACCAATGACTGTTTTGAGCGACATTCATCGATGTTGTCCCAGGGGATTTTGTGGAAATCGCACCATTTTTCGATGTCCTTCTTTGTCTTCTCGTGACCCTTCTTTTCCTGTGGCTTGGATTGGTTTTCGAGAGACTGTTTGTTAGTGTCGTCTTTGTCATACTTTGGTTGTTGTGGATTTGCAGACCTGAACTCCCATTTGTTCCAGTGCTTCAATTTTTGCTCGATTTTAGCAACATATCGATAAGCACCACCGAGTGATGAGATGTCTAGAAAATCCATTTAAGTTTGGATGTATCTGTGTAGAGCCCCACGTTATTTTAGAACCAAATGTCATTCATAGTTTTTAATACCCAGCTTGGTGCGCAAGGTATGGAAGGTATTGGTGAACTCTGGAACTTCTTGGCCCCTCTCTTTCCGCAGTGTGGTCCATCTCATGTACTGGTCCTCATAGTTGCCAACAAGGTAATACTATTCCTTTACTGCATCCACAAAAAATCCCAAGTGGGCTCGGCCCCATATATTCCAGACTCCTCTGTGGAACTTTGCTTCCAATAAGTTTCCCACCAATGTTTGACATGGGGGAGAGCTTTATGGAGTGTGAAGGTGATCTTTTCCCTGTTGGAAAAATGTTGAACATAGAAATAACCGTCTAGCAGATTTAACCATTTGTATAGGGCATCTGCATCTATCTGACCTTCAAATATGGGAATATAAAAATTAACATGTACCTTGAAAGGAGAGGTTCTTCCAAAGTGGTTGCTTGATGAATATGCACCTTTTTCTATCGACAAGCGTTGAAGGATGTGGGAAAAAATCTCCATCATTTGTCCCTCTGTCATGTGAGATCTTTCTCAAGCAACATATTTATAGGATCGTCTGCTCCGTCGTTTTTCTTTTCTTCTTCCATGGAGGGTTTCTTGGGTGTGCGAGAGCGATTGTCTTCAAGAGAGACAAGCTTGAGACCCAAATTTCTATACTCGGACCTCATCGGGGACATGCACTGAAAAAATGATCAAGAGCATCCTACTTTGAAACCATTGATCTGAACGATTTTCGGCACGAAATGAGAGCGGAGTTATAATAAAGAAATGCACAGAGATATCGCAAATATTCAATAATATAACATAAATGTATCAGATATGCAACCATAAACATAGCTATACAATAATACATTATTTCTATTAATGAAAGAAATGTACAGAGACTGTAAAAATATAGAGTGAAACACTCGCTATAATGGTGGCATCTTATCTCTGAGAAGAGATGTGACAGATACTCGCATTCGTAAGAAGATGATTAAAATGAGGCTCTAAAGGCCTTTGTACAATAAACAGGAATGCCAAAAACCCTAGACATCCAAAAACCTAACCCTAGGAGATGAAATGCCAAAGTCATGTGGGCCCCGTTTGGGTAAGTTAGTACATCAACTTCCCAGGGTCGTAACTTTTGCATACGATCTCCGTTTTAGGCGCATGATAGCCCATTATAAAGGTATCATCGAGGAGATTCATTTTGGGGGAAATATTGAAGAAACTTAAATATTTCTCCCCATTTTCCCAAAATCGTTGTTTAGGGCCTCAAAATGGCCCCAGAAGTTAAAAACTGCTAAAAATAATAAATTGCCAAAATTGCTAGAAAACTGTTTTGAGCCAGTTGGAAGGTGGGTGGCCACCGATATCCACCTAGATCATAGACCCATGTATATCTTGAAAAACAATCAATTAAAGTAAGAACATACTTAGATTTATTGATCGATGGGTGTGGGAAAGGACCTATAATTTCACTATGAACCAACTTTAGAAGTGATGATTCCCTCCATGCTTTACTTGTGTTGAACTTCTCCTTGGGATGTTTGCCTAGTATGAAACCCTAACAAACTCCATTTGTGTACTGAATGTGGGGTAATCCATCTACCATTCCACCCTTACTAAGTTGATATAAATATTTCAAATTCAGATTCTCAAATCTCTCATGACACAACCTATACTCTTCATTAGCATGTGTTATAATACATACATAATCATATTTATGTGTGAAGTGAGAGAAGGTGTACAACTTGGAATGGTGATTAACCTCACAAAATACAATTTTTTAACCATCTGACAAGTCAGAAATAATAACTAAGTCTGGAGTAAACTCCACCTTCTTCCCTGAACGTGAATGAGTGATTTGATAGATGTAGAGAAGATTTACTGAAATCTTCAAAACATGAAGTACATCCTGAAAGAATCCATGGTCTAGATCAACTCTACCCATATCGCACACCTTTGCAGGTGAATCATTTCCCATGAAGATTGATGGTCTAGAATAAGTCTCCAAGTATGAGAAAAGTCTATCCGATGATTCCATGTGATGGGTAGCCCCTAAATCAATCACCCAAGCATTAGGATAAGATGAAATAGAAAGTAATGCATGACCATTTCCTCTTTCTAATGATGGATTTTTCCGTGCATTATCTAGAATACAATCCTCAAGGTGAGGTTGCTCAAGTGTTTCTGCCATTAGATCTATGGTATTTTTCATGCAAGATCTCTCAAGATGGAACCCCCTGTTACAATAGGAACACTTTGTATTCTCCTTCTTTCATTTTTATGCCTTGGAACTCGAACTCTCATCTGTAGAATTTTTTTTACCTTCCTTCTTGTTCTCTTGGTCCTTCTTACCCTTGTTCTTATGCTTATTCTTCTTTGAACTTCCTTTAGTTGTAAGTGCATGGGGCTTGTAATTATTAACTGCCCCTATTTGGATGAGATTTGTTTGCTCATGGATAAGTGACTCCATGAAATCATCTAGGGATCGAATCTTCCATGTAGACCCCATATCTAACCTGGTAGTATGAAAAGAAAAATTGTAGGCAAAATACTATGGTCCTAGTTTTGTTAGAATTGAAAAGATTAATTGTTCATCTTTCTTATCAATTCTACAAGCCTTAACATGAGAAATAAAAGTTTTAAAATTACAGAAGTAGTCATGTAGGGTCTTGAAATCTCTTGGATTCAATTCATGTATATCATTCTCCAGCTAATGACCTCTTATATTGTCTTTCTTTCCTAGCAAATCCTTCACCTTTTTCCAAACATCGTTAGGAGTCTTGCAAGTATTGACATGAAAGAGAAGATATGGAGAGATACTCAAACAAAATTTCTCATAGTATTCATCCACTCTGTTGTAGTATTTTTATTTCTCTATGGTTGAAGTAGGCTCGACCTTAGTCCCCATGGTGATCCTATACAAACCCTTGCTTCGAAGTAGAATATCTATCTTGGGATTCCACTCAAAGTAGTTGAAGGCTGTCAAGATCATTGAAGAAGATGGCTAATCCATAGTTCTTGATGGGTTGTCCAATCTTATCTATAAACCTTAAATAAAATTAAATAATCTCTCACAATAATTTCTCTAATACCATGTAGTATTAAACCAAAATACAAGACCTAATTGTGAAAAGGAAATACTACATTAGTTAATTGCAAAAGAGAGAGAAGAGAGAGAGAAATAGAATCAATCTTCACACATAAGAGACTATGAAACCAAATCTTATCAAAATGTATTAATCCTTGATAATGAGTACAATTAGCACTCTCCACATGAGGAGTAATGTGCACTAGGTTGGTATTTTGCATGTGCATGCTCAAGTAAAAAAGTGTGCACTAGGTTGGAATTTCCATGAGCATGCTCAAGTAGAAAAGTAACTTCTCCCAATAGCAACAATTAACTAAAGTCAAAAGTTGTTAATAATAAGATAAGGTAAAAAATATAGGTGCGAACTTAATGATAACTCTACATGAAGTCAACATGCATTCCATAATAGAAAAAAACTCCTAGAATAATACTATAGTCCAAGACTGGAACTAAAGTCCTAATTGAGTGAGAATTTGCTAATTATGAAAAGTCGTTAAATAAGTGAAGTGAGTTAAATCCAAGTATTATATGGGTAATGCACACTTCCATAGGAGGCTAATATTATTACTAACGTGGGATTTATAGCCATGAAATAAGAAATATCTCCTAAAATTAAGGAAATAGGAATTATCTCCTAAAAAATGGGAATTTGCCTAATGGTGGATAAAAAATAGGAATTGGCCTAATGGTAGCTAAAAAATAGGAATTTTCATAACGGTGGTTTATGAGCCCATGGTTTTGGAAACCCATGGTATTTTCCCATGGTATTACATATAGGAATCCACCAGCTAAAAATGGGCCTTCTATAAAAAGACATGCTATAAATATTAGTCCTCCTAAATAGTAGGAAAAATGGAAAAAACGAGTATGCCACTAAGTATGTAGTTGAGCATGTACCCCAACAATTAATCCTTTATTGTATCGACAATTGGTTGGGAGCCTGTTGTATTTAAATCATACATGTATTGTTAGGGACCTAACCTCCCTAACCCCTCACATAGGTAGAATAATATATTTGCGATGTAATAAAGGCCAACATTAGTTTATAAGCCTTATTTAATAAATGGGAACAAGTCAATGTAAGAAGACCTAATAGAAGTTTATGCTTCTAGAAATATATTCCGCTAGAAGGATATTTAGAAGACATCATTAGTATAAATAAGAGTAGGAGGCATGGGAAGTTTTGTCTTGAGAATTATTGTAATAGAGCTCTGCTCTGTTGGAGGTTTCCCCCTCGAAGAGGAAATTGAACATTGATTTCTTGAATAAATATATCATTTTTGGTGTTGCTCTTCTCAATATTCTATTGTTCCATTGATATCTGCTGAATATTCATGTTTTTTCATATCATGTTACATCTGGTACCTTACAAGTGGTATCAGAGGGCTTTCCTTGGCAGGAATTGTGAGTTATTTTTTTCAGAGTAGATACGTGTTTCAATTTCTTAAAAATAAAGAGATATGTCGTTCAACGCATAAATCCATGGTCAGGGAAGCATACATGTAGGACCTACAAGTGGTTCTTGAGAGAAAATTGTTTTCCACCCTTGTAACCCTTGTTGATAACCCTTGTAGTGGTAGTGCATCAGACATCACCTACATATGGATTGGCCTAGATCTTCCGAATCCCTCCATAGATAAACCTATTGACCACCTGACTGCTATAGTGCCACTAAGAAAAACACTCATGAAGATACTCTCTAGTGCCTGGGTAATCTGGTAGTATGACTAAGGGTATGGTCTAGCCTCCTTAGTTGTGCCTTGAGATATTGGGACGAGTACTATTGTTTGACCCTGCACATATATCAGAGAGCTATAGCATAGGGAAGACCCTTGTTTGTAGAAACCCTCAACACCCTAACCCTTAGGATGGAAATAGAACAAAAAGGAACATACAAGATCTATTGTCGTGCAAACTTGCCTCTTGCATTCGGGTTGCAAAATTACTACAAATTTATTCCTTTTAAGAATCTGGGCATTTTGTCACTACTGGATTCCCATATTTTCCTTGATTATTGTGGTACCTATTAGTCCCAAAGTCTGCACCAGACTGTTATGGTGCAAGAGTTTGGGAACCTTTGGTATTTCAATTGTTTATATGATTGGAAGGAGGATTCAATAGGTTGGATGGATGGAGGATATGGTAAAGATTATCAAATATATTTCATAAAATTTTCAATATCTCATAGGTCTTTGGCATTCAACTTAAGACTAATCCAAGCACATGTTAGAAAAATAGGATCCTGGAGCAATAAAATAAAACAAATGTGGAAATAAAACAAAGAAGATACATAACACAATAGAGACACAGATATACATGGTTCACCCAGTGTGGGCTACGTCCACCAAAGAAATTGCCAGGTCCTTCCTTTATTATTATCCAGCAAATGAAGGGATACGACCTACAACACACCCGCTATAACTTCCTCTTCTCTCTCTCATAGTATCCTCACTCAGAATACAATACTCACAATGATACATAGTTAAAATACATTTCCCTCATAAAAGAGGGTTGCCTTCCAGGGAAAAAAACCCTAACATAACTTATATCATCAGATCTGCGACCTTATAATGAACGGTCAAGATTTACTATGAAATTAAAATATACATTTACAAGGAAAATTTTCCTTCTGGGGCTTCACCCCCGAACCCCCACCGGGGGCCCGCTTGCCCCTGGAACCTGCATGGGGGGTAACCCCCCCTGTAGTCCCCCACATGGAGGAGTGTACATCTTTTGGGGTGTCACTAGTACATATTGTAAAAATTCCGACGTTTTATTTGCGGCGTTATGGACAAAATTGTCCATATTGTTGCAAAATAGTGGAAATTAAAAAAAAAAAAAATCATATTGCCCGATAACGTCGGTCTTGCCACGTTGACGTCTCTCTTGCCACGTTGATGTCTCTCTTGCCATGTTTTCTACCAGAACGTCTCTCTTGCCATGTTTGTGACATAGACGTCGTTCTTGCCACATTTGTGAAGATTGATTATTGTCATAGACATTAACATCGTTCTTGCCACAACATATAGTCATTTATATGTTGTAACAATGAATTATTTACAGTAGATACATCAGATTATCAGTGTTTCCCAGACTAGCCAAGTTAGGAACATTACATCATCTTATTGCAAGTTATCCACAGTTTGGGAGGAGGAGCGATTTGGCTAAGAGGCTCTTGGATTTGTTCTAAGGGGGGTGATTTACCTTTCTCTGCAGGGTCGTGGCACTAGGAGGTTGGTTGGGATTTATTGAGGGTCGAACCCTCTCTTTGATGAGCGGTGAGACCATTGTGAGGGAGCCATGAGGTTTGGAGCAGGCCATGTGGCCCTTGAGTAGGCTGTATGGGATAGAGGAGGGCCACGGGCCCCTTATTGTTGAGCAGAGAGGGTTTGAGAGGGTGGTAGGCCCATCTGGTTGAAGCCGTGGGGTTTGGTGAGGACCGTGAGTCCATTTTCCAAGTCGTGAGGATAAGAAGGAAGGTCGTGGGGCCTCTTGCAGATTCATGGAGGCTTTGGAGGAGCATCGCAGCCCTATTCTGTGCATTTGGAGGATCGAAGGAGGCTTAGGGAGCTTGGAGCAGCTCAAAAACACTTGTTGGGGAAACAGTGGCATTATCCAGGTTTTGTTTGAGTTTTGTGGTATTTTTGCTGATGTATTACAGCTGTTGTAGCAGCCAATAGTTGTTTATTCTTGTTGTGTATCAGATTCCATGCATAATAAAATGCCAAAGTTGTCTCTTTAGTCTTATGTGTAATTCGATGGTATGCAATATATTTGATGAAATGCCCACCAGAAAAATACATGCAAACTGTTTGTAGAAAGCACTCAATCAGCATAATAACATATGTAATGCAAAACATTTGACAAAGGCATACAACCAGAACAATAAAATTGACATCAAACACAATATCCTAGCACAACTCTATTGGGGGATATTATATAGTTGGCAGAGTCTCAAGCTACTTTATAATTTAGACAATGAAATTACAGAATCGACCACAAAATATAAACCTTACAAGCAATTGATTTGACGTATTTAGACATAATTAAAAAACAAAAACAAATATTCGTCTTTGGACATTTGAAAAGGAAAATAGAAGCATTACGCTTTGCTGACTGACGAGATGGCATTGGTCACCCCACTTTGCATTGCTATCAAAATTGTGCATAGTTAACAACATACACACCTTTTATAATAAAGCAAGCTCT